>SEYY01009203.1:0-2500 GCA_009176605.1 Armadillidium nasatum
TTAATTTAGTATTTAATTTAATTCAGTTTAATTTAATTCAGTTCATTTAATTTAATTTAATTTAGCTCAATTCAATTAAATCTAATTTTCAACTTAATTTACTTGAATTTAATTCAATTTTCTATTTGATAAGAAAAACTCAATAAACTCAATTTATAATTGATCGAAAATAACTATAATTTTAAATTTTTTAATCTAATTACAGAACCAATTTGTTCTTATAATTACTATTTAAATTTATTCATATAATTACTTGAAAATTTGTTAGTTTAATTACTATTAAAATTTTTTCATTTAATTACTTTTAATATTTGTTCGTATAATTGCTATTAAAATTTGTTCGTATAATTACTATTAAAATTTATTCGTATAATTACTTGAAAATTTGTTAGTATAATTACTATTAAAATTTGTATATACTATTAAAATTTGTTCATATAATTACTATTAAAATTTGTTTGTATAATTACTATTAAAATTTGTTCATATAATTACTATTAAAATTTGTTTGTATAATTACTATTAAAATTTGCTCATATAATTACTATATCAAGAAAAAATATTTCAAACAAATTCTAATTATTCATATATAATTTCTTATGCAAAAAATTTATACTATCAACTCGAAATAAATTTACAATAATTTATTATAATTATAATTTATAAATAATTATAAAATAATCAGACCTTTAAATTCGATACAAAATGCAAGAAGGGCAATTTTAATTAAGTAAAAATGAAACTTGCAAAAGGAGTTTTTTATCATTATAATAATAATAATAATAATAATAATAATAATAATAATAATTATAATAATAGTAAAATTTTATAAATATTTACATAGGATTTGATTATAACTATTGTTTCCTTTCTTTCTCTCTTCATATATATATACAGGGTATCAATAAAATCTTATTGCATTTTGTCCTTCAGTTTCCGAGCATATACATATACAGGGTGTTCATAAAATCTGATTCCATATTACGACTATGTTTCCGAGTATATACATATACAGGGTGTTCATAAAATCTGATTTCATATTACGACTATGTTTCCGAGTATATACATATACAGGGCGCTCATAAATTCTGATTTCATATTATGTCTATGTTTCCGAGCATATACATATACAGGGTGTTCATAAAATCTGACTGCATATTATGTCTCATTTTCTGAGCATATACATATACAGGGTGTCTATAAAATCTGATTTCATATTATGTCTATGTTTCCGAGCATATTCATATACAGGGTGTTCTTAAAATCTGACTGCATATTATGTCTCATTTTCTGAGCATATACATATACAGGGTGTCTATAAAATTTGATTTCATTTTTGTGTCTTTCAGTTTCCGAAAAAGACTATGATTACGATCTAACATTTCATTCCCCCTACTCAACGCCACCAAGGTTCCCCCACATGTACAAAAAGAAGAGATCGGAGTCCGAACCCGCGTCTGACAAAGGAATGGAGGAATTAGAAGAAAGCATTTTTTCGAAATCCTACAAACCGAGAAGCCTTAGGGAATTGGCCAGGATGCTAGATGGTTTAAGGTTAGTTATGAGGTACCTCTAGTATTAGAGGTTGGATTGAGAAGGTTGATTTTTATAATTAGACATTTTTTAAAATAAATATTTAGATCTTATTTTTAGTATTAATTAATTATTATTTTATATAATAGTTAAAAGTTATAATAGTCATAGTAAATAATGAATAATAATAAAAAAACATTTCAAAATAAGGAACTGCTATCATATATTATATATATATATATACTATATATATATAATATATATATATATATATATATATATATATATATATATATATATATATATATATATATATATATATATATATATATATATATATATATATCCAGAGCCTCCAAAGGGAAAAGAGATTTGTTTTTTTGGAGGTTTGTATCAAACTAAAATTTTAAAAATACTTTGCCACTGTGTGTAAAAAAAAATCGAAGTTAAAAAAAAAAAAAAAAAAAAAAAAGTCCTTAAATAATTTAGCAGTGCTTTTAAATAAAAAGTAGATTTAAATAGCAGTAATACTAGTAGTTAGTAGTACTTTATATATGTTTTACTTATTCTTGATTTAATAGTAATTTTAGCTTGATTAATTCAAATTATATATATATATATATATATATATATATATATATATATATATATATATATATATATATATATATATATATATATATATATATATATATATATATATATATATATATATATATATAGTCATTTTTAATATTTGCATTTGCTAAAATATTTTAAATTCTGCATTTATGAATTGGATACCTTATATTATATATATATATATATATATATATATATATATATATATATATATATATATATATATATATATATATATATATATATATATATATATATATATATATATATATATGCAAAATTGAAATAAATAATAATGATAATTATAAATTTTAAATTAAAAGGCAATAAATTAAGTTCATTTAAA
>SEYY01009203.1:5000-7500 GCA_009176605.1 Armadillidium nasatum
TATATATATATATATATATATATATATATAATATATATAGCTTTCTGCTTTTGTCAAAAATGTATTCTATTATTTTGCACTTTCAACTTTGCTACTTTAATAATAATAATAATAATAATAATAATAATAATAATAATAATAATAATAATAATAATAATGATGATAATAATAAAAACATAACGATAATAATAATTAAAATAAAAACAAAAAATAACAATTAATAATTAATAATAATAATAATAATAATAATAATAATAGTCACTGATTCTGATATAAAAATTTTATTAATAAACTAACCTTTCTTTTTTTAATATTTAAATTTATATTTTTATTAATTTTTAATTTCTTTTTTCTCTTTTTTTTCTATTAAAATTTATGGATTTTAAATTTTTTTAAAAAATGTAAATTTTTATTTTTTTTAAATAAATAAAATTTTTTTTTTTTTTTTTTTTTTTTTTTTTTTTTTATTTTGAAATTATTAAATTTTTTAATATTTTTGATAAATTAAAAACTCTATATATATATTTAAATAAATTAAATAAGTATTATTTAATAAATTACTAATAAGTTTAAGTTTTTTAATAAATAAAATTTAAATTTTAGTTTAAAAAATTTTTTTTTTTTTAAAGAAGTACTTTATTATATGCTTTTAATTCCAGACCTAATAAGTTTAGGTTTTTTAATAAATAAAATTTAAATTTTTGTTTTAATTTAAAAAAAAAAAAAAAGTATTTAATTATATGCTTTTAATTCCAGACCACTTGAAAGGGGAATTGGAAGTAGCCCTAGGATCGACTACTCAACTTCCAGCAAGGGGAACCTACTATACACCCCTCCTGCTGGGGAAAGCGAGAGAAATTTCAATGGCAGACGATTCTTGAACAATGATATCGGATTCTTTAGAGAAAAACCGCTTATTCCTACTTTTCGAGATAGAGGAAAACCTGACGAGGTACAATGTCTTTTCGAAAGATTTTTCAAGAGTTTTTTTTTTTCCTTTTTTTTCATTCATGTTTTACAAGTTTATTTTTCAAGCTCTTTATTTTACATTTCCTTTTTGAATTCTAATTCATCTTCTATCTTTTTTTTTTTTATAAAATATATTCTGAATACCCATAAAATTCAAAAGCTTCCTAAAAGCTAACTGAAGATGGTTTCTCACCATAATTGGGTGACTTAAACTTACAGTATATTTTAGACATTTGCAACTACGTGTTTATTTAGTCAATTGGGTTTATGTTTGGTTAGAAGAATTATTTTTATCAATTTGACTGGGACAGTCTTGATAGGTCTTTGTGGCTTTCTACTGTCCCTGTGTTAGGTTCTTTTGTTATCTTCGTACGGATTTTATCAGAAGTTATGAATACTTTTTCTCTAAAACACTGCAGAAAATATTCAAAATTATGGTTGAACAGATAACAAAAACATTCCAAAAAATGTTTTAATTATTTCACTAGAAAATATTCTGGTAAAGTTACTTTTTATGTTATATATCATTTTTGTTTAAAACTTTATTCTGAGATACAAGTTTAATTAATGCATAAATTTAAAATTAAAATTTGATGAATGAAATTTAAAAATTAGATTTTGTGTTTTTGTATTATATAGACACCGACATTTATTTATTTCAATCTGAATTTAAAATTATTGAAGAGAAATTTCTTAATACATATATCAAATTTTTTTTTATTTATTTTTTTTTCTCTTTATCTTTTCTTCAAAAAATGTCGGATTGTTTTTCCTCTGTATATAAAATCGAACTCCTTCGAACACAGATGAGCATAAGTGATTGCGATTTTTTGGATATGAAATGTTTTTTTATTTTTTTTTATTTTTTTAACTTACCCATTTCCAAGATGGTATTAACATTTTTCCCACAATTATGAACCATTTTAATCAACATTTAAAATTACAATGTATTACTAGCAGTGATGGAACGATTAAGAATGACGATGACGACGAAATTGAAAAAGGATATTTTAAACATTTCCATTATTTTAATAAGTTTAACAATTTAAAAAAAAAGAAGAATTAAAGTCTTTTCTTTATTCTTTATTCAAATGTGTAAATAAATATAATTTTGATATGTAGTACAGAGTCTCACTCGTTCTTGTCTCCAGATATGCGTTTACAGATATCAAAATAATGGTCAGAAATTAATAAAATTTGCCAAGAACAAACCTTGGTGTGTGAAAAAAGTGCTGATATCACAACAAGTGTGGGAAGTGATCTAGCCTCAAGGCATCCCTGCACAAGCTTTTCCATGTCTCGGGAGGTTGTTGCCAACATATTCCAAATGATGGTTGGACAAATAACAAAAATGTTCCCAAAAATTTTTTTTAATTATTTCACTAGAAAATATTCCGGTGAAGCTACTTTTTTACAAGAAATATATCTTTTATGCTTTAAAACTTTATTCTGAGATAAAATTACGGTTGGACAAATAAAATTTTTATCAATTTGAATTTGGAATCACAGAATCAATTGTCTACCGAATGTT
>SEYY01009203.1:12500-15000 GCA_009176605.1 Armadillidium nasatum
CAACCGTAATTATATCTCAGAATAAAGTTTTAAAGCAAAAAAGATATATTTCTTGTAAAAAAGTAGCTTCACAGGAATATTTTCTAGTGAAATAATAAAAAACTTTTTTGGGAACATTTTTGTTATTTGTCCAACCATCATTTGGAATATGTTGGCAACAACCTCCCGAGACATGGAAAAGCTTGTGCAGGGATGCCTTGAGGCTAGATCACTTCCCACACTTGTTGTGATATCAGCACGATTTTCCCACACCAATGTTTGTTCTTGGGCCTTGGCAAATTTTATTAATTTCTGACCATTATTTTGATATCTGTAAACGTATATCTGGAGACAAGAACGAGTGGGGCACTCTGTACTACATATCAAAATTATATTTATTTACACATTTGAATAAAGAATAAAGAAAAGACTTTAATTCTTTTTTTTTTTTAAATTGTTAAACTTATTAAAATAATGGAAATGTTTAAAATATCCTTTTTCAATTTCATCGTCATCGTCATTCTTAATCGTTCCATCACTGCTAGTAATATATTGTAATTTTAAATGTTGATTAAAATGGTTCATAATTGTGGGAAAAATGTTAATACCATCTTGGAAATGGGTAAGTTAAAAAAATAAAAAAAATAAAAAAAACATTTCATATCCAAAAAATCGCAATCACTTATGCTCATCTGTGTTCGAAGGAGTTCGATTTTATATACAGAGGAAAAACAATCCGACATTTTTTGAAGAAAAGAGAAAGAGAAAAAAAAAATAAATAAAAAAAAAATTTGATATATGTATAAAGAAATTTCTCTTCAATAATTTTAAATTCAGATTGAAATAAATAAATGTCGGTGTCTATATAATACAAAAACACAAAATCTAATTTTTAAATTTCATTCATCAAATTTTAATTTTAAATTTATGCATTAATTAAACTTGTATCTCAGAATAAAGTTTTAAACAAAAAAGATATATAACATAGAAAGTAACTTTACCAGAATATTTTCTAGTGAAATAATTAAAACATTTTTTGGAATGTTTTTGTTATCTGTTCAACCATAATTTTGAATATTTTCTGCAGTGTTTTAGAGAAAAAGTATTCATAACTTCTGATAAAATCCGTACGAAGATAACAAAAGAACCTAACACAGGGACAGTAGAAAGCCACAAAGACCTATCAAGACTGTCCCAGTCAAATTGATAAAAATAATTCTTCTAACCAAACATAAACCCAATTGACTAAATAAACAAGCAGTCGCAAATGTCTAAAATATACTGTAAGTTTAAGTCACCCAATTATGGTGAGAAACCATCTTCAGTTAGCTTTTAGGAAGCTTTTGAATTTTATGGGTATTCAGAATATATTTTATTAAAAAAAAAAGATAGAAGATGAATTAGAATTCAAAAAGGAAATGTAAAATAAAGAGCTAGAAAAATAAACTTGTAAAACATGAATGAAAAAAAAGGAAAAAAAAAAACTCTTGAAAAATCTTTCGAAAAGACATTGTACCTCGTCAGGTTTTCCTCTATCTCGAAAAGAAGGAATAAGCGGTTTTTCTCTAAAGAATCCGATATCATTGTTCAAGAATCGCCTGCCATTGAAATTTCTCTCGCTTTCCCCAGCAGGAGGGGTGTATAGTAGGTTCCCCTTGCTGGAAGTTGAGTAGTCGATCCTAGGGCTACTTCCAATTCCCCTTTCAAGTGGTCTGGAATTAAAAGCATATAATTAAATACTTCTTTTTTTTTTTTAAATTAAAAAAAAAAAATTTAAATTTTATTTATTAAAAAACCTAAACTTATTAGGTCTGTAATTAAAAAAAAATAAAAAAAAAAAAAAAAAAAAAAAAAAAAATTTTAAATAAAAAAAAAAAAAATTTAAACTAAAATTTAAATTTTATTTATTAAAATTTTTTTTTTTTTTATTTTTTTTTTAATATTTTTTTTATTTAATTTATTTAAATATATATATAGAGTTTTTAATTTATCAAAAATATTAAATAAAATTTAATATTATATAGTTGCAACCTTAGTCAATTATAAAGCAATAAAAAAATTTTATTTTTATTTAAAAAAAATAAAAATTTGCATTTTTTTAAAATTTTTAAAATCCATAAATTTTAATAGAAAAAAAAGAAAAAAAAGAAATTAAAAATTAATAAAAATATAAATTTAAATATTAACAAAAGAAATGTTAGTTTATTAATAAAATTTTTATATCAGAATCAGTGACTATTATTATTATTATTTATTATTATTATTATTATTATTATGATTATTATTATTATTGTTATTATTGTTTTTATTTTAATTATTATCGTTATTGTTTTATTATTATTATTATTATTATTATTATTATTATTATTATTATTATTATTATTATTATTATTATTAAAGTAGCAAAGTTGAAAAGTGCAAAGTGCAAAATAATAGAATACATTTTTGACAAAAGCAGAAAGCTTTTTAAATATATATATATATATATATATATATATATATATATATATATATATATATA
>SEYY01009203.1:20000-30000 GCA_009176605.1 Armadillidium nasatum
ATTAAATACTAAATTAAACTATATTAAATTGGAAATGTTATTAAATTGAACTGAATTAAATTAAAAATTAAATTGAATTAAATTTAAATTGAATTGAACTAAATTAAATTGAATTGAATTGAACTGAATTAAATAAAAAATTGAATTAAATTACATCAGAGTAAATTAAATTAAATTAGGGATTTTGTTTTTGATACTACAATATGAAAAGGAAAATTATTTTAATGCACTTATTATTTTTATTATTATTATTATTATTATTATTATTATTATTATTATTATTATTATTATTTTATAAAAAAAAATAAATCATTTATTTAATTTTAAAAATATGGTAAAAATTATTTTAATGATACCCTTTTACTGTAGCACAGGAAGAATCTCGTTAATTATTATCTTTAAATATCAAAATAGATTATTTAATTATATAATTATTTAATTATATAGATTATATATCAAAATAGATTATTTAATTATGTAAATATGGTAAAAATTGTTTTTATATATACCCTATTAAACTGATATAATATTCACGTTATATACTAATATTTATACAAAAAAAAAAGAAATAATATATACACTGCAAAAATTGTCCTAACGAATCTTTGGGACTGGTGGTAAAAAAATGTCACAACAAATTTTTTTTCAGTTATTTTCTGATTAGAAAATAAATCAGTGAAGCGACTTTATTATGCTTAACATGTCTTTTTCTCTATTGAAAATTTTAATGTGAAATTTTCGCCACTTGTCCCAACGGATTCGTTAGGACAATTTTTGCAGTGTACCTTCATAAGGTGAAAATTTTTCGTCTTCATCAAAATACATCGCCATTGGAAAAGCTGGAGGAGGGAGAGCGAGCCGTTGTTGAGCCATCTCTTCAGGAGTTAACGTCACTTCCTCTTCCTCTTCCTCCTCTTCATCTTCCTCAGGAAATACTTCTTCTTCCTCATCGATTTCGAGGTAAGGAAAACCTTGTACGATTTCAGGAGGCAGTCGGTTTATAGTCGGTTTTACAGGTTTCTCCAAATTTTGATGTACCACCGGTCTGTCTGGTACCTCGTCTCGATGGGTAGTCATGGGATGGGGTGGTAATATATTGTTGGTGCTTGCTTCGTTCTGGAAGGGGTGGTATTAATGTTATTGTTTTTCGGTTTCAAATAATATAACTAATAATTATATTATTATAATTACTAGTAATTATAATCATACATATTTTTTCTCTTTATTAAATTATGAAATATCTATTAAAATTTTTGTTTCTAGTCAAATTACCTTTATAAGTTCATTTAGTTATTCACTAAGATACTACTACTACTACTACTACTACTACTACTACTAATAATAATAATAATAATAATAATAATGACAACGATCTTCTTATTTAGACTAAATGATCTTGTATAAATATGTATATATTAATCTTCAGTACTTCAAATGCTCACTTTTTTTCTTTTAATTTTTTTTTTTAATAAATAAAAAAATAATCTATTAAAAAAAATAATAAAAATCATCATCAATTGTTCACTAAATAAAAAACTAATTGCAATGTACAATAATTTTCAAAATATCTTCAACTACCTTTTAAATAAATATTAAAAATAATAATAATAATAATAATAATAATTATTATTATTATTATTATTATTATTTTTATTATTATTAATATTATTAAAAAATATTAATATTAAAAATATTTTTATTTTTATTCTTAGTATCAAATATCCGCGTACAAGATTTACTGTTAATTGAATCTGAATCATTTTTACATGAAAATATTCTGAATATTGTTAATCAATTTTTAACTCTTGTCTCAAATTTTTAACTACCATTTTATGAGGTTGAAAATTAGTGATTTATTTAAATAAAAGAAAGGAACAGAAGTTATTTATTATTAATTTTATTATTATTATTATTATTTTGTTAGTTATTATTTAATATTGCTACTACTATTATTATTAATATTTATTATTATTGTTTGTTATTTATTATAATTATTATTATTAATATTATTAATTTATTATTTATTATTATTTATTATTATCTGTTATTTATAATAATAATGATAATTATTATTATAATTATTATTATTATTATTATTATTATTATTATTTTTATTATTATTATTATTATTATTATTATTATTATTATTATTATTATATTATTTCTAAATACCCTTGGTGCTTCTTTCTCTTGTTCCTCATCCTTTTGCTCTTCTCTATCTTGTCCTTCAAATTTATCTTCTTTTTCTCTGTCTTTCTTTTTCTTTATCTTCTCCTCCTTCTTCTCCTGACGAAGAAGAAGATTCACTCTTTCCTTTACCTCTGTAAGGAGGAAGCATCTCTTCTACTGGAGGATAGTAAAATTCGTCCGCGTAATCTGAATGAGGATTTGCTACTGATGGGGTAAATCGAACAATAGCCAAATTTCTAGGGTCAATATGCTCCTGTAATAATAATAATAATAATAATCATATGATATTAATGTTATAATAATAATTATGATAATAATACAGTAATGCCACAATTTTATTGTAATATATATATATATATATATATATATATATATATATATATATATATATATATATATATATATATATATATATATATATATATATATATATATATATATATATATATATATATATATATATATATATATATAGTAATCTCTGTATATAGAGTGTTTCGTCAGGAATAGTAAATATTATGTTTGATGAGAATTGAGATTATACCGAGTATAAAGAGATCGTATAAACAAGTGTTCAGTTATCAGTGGATTAGAGATAAAGGGGATTCAAACTGTCGCTTATATGGAAACAGCTGACGTGGGTCATATGAATTATTTATTTGCATTTTTTGTCAAATTGGATGATGTTACTATGCATAATTTGATATTTATGGTAATTGGTCCAAAATTCAGAGGCAGTATAAATATTTATTGTATATAAGTTATTTGTTCGGTGATTCAATGATCAAATTCAATTCACTTTGCGAATTTTTTTCGATAAGTAGTAGCGCGTGTTTTTGGGAGATCGTTTTACCCTTCTTTTCTGATGGCAACGCTATTCATAATACGAGCGAACAATTTATCTATTGTATTTGTTTTATTCTTTGTATATTGTAATTTTCATCTATATAGACAAATTAAAATCTAAGGTAGTGAGGTCTGAAGAGCTCTTTAGGGATCAGTGATCTAAATCCTCTTGGTGGCTTTATTATTCAGGAAAAATTTAAATTTCATTATAATGAATAAGAGGTCCATAGTTTTAAAAGAACATACGAACACTTGTAACCATGCAAGGAAATATATTCGAACGCTAGTGGAGGTTGTTTAAAAGAAATTCTAAATAATTTGATCCTATTAGACTACTTCACATGATAACATTCCTAATCAACAAATTGTCTATTCTATTTCGTATTTCGTCAAATGTTCATGTTTACACTGAAGAAATGATGGAAATATATTGATAAAAATATACCTAAATAACGACGAACCTCTGTCAATGAAGGCACTCGTTGATTCTGTCACTGGTAAAAGAAATATCGTTAGCGAACAGTTTGAAAGAAATCAATCAATAATTACCATTTATCCACCGAGAAAAAGCTCCAATCAACTAGCTTCATTTCCTGATTGGAAGTGTTACATTGAAATGGATGCAAATTGTGCTGACTTAAAGTTTGTCTCACTATTATATGTAGAACTATGATACTTATAGAAATTTTTGGTGTTCTTCTAACAGAATAAGGACTTTGGGATAAGTTATAATACATTCCCGTTACAAGTATTTAGGGTCATAACTTTCCTATGCTGACTTTAACTCCAATGCTGCAAACGTCAACATTCGAGCAGTATGTCCCAGTTTGAGTTTTAGGAACGAATTTATATAAGTCTTTTCAATCAGTATAAAAATAAGTACTTCAACAAAACCATAAATTAACTACTTTTTATAAGAACCCCTCATATATATATATATATATATATATATATATATATATATATATATATATATATATATATATATATATATATATATATATATATATATATATATATATATATATATATATATATATAATGGCTAACCCACTGCATATACGCGATGCATACTCTATATAATATTATAACAACGCTACCTGTACAATAAACGAAATTGAGTCGCCGTGAAGAAGTTCGGGAAGTTCCCCAGAAAACCTCAATCTTTTAGTTCTTTTTTCAGTGGAAGAAGTAACGTGAAATTTTCAATAAACTTCGTGAGAAAGGGCAATACAAAGAAGAAAATGAACAGAAGGGGGTTTGAATTGTATTTTTTGAACATCTATCTGTATTAGCGTGGAAAAATATATCAAGTAGGTAGATGAGGGAAATTTTTTGAGGTATAGGAACCAATCAGATGACGGGTAATCAAGCTTATCAAAATGAAATGAATAATGAGAGTTGAAGTTATCTGCAAAATGGATAAATGTTTAGGTTATAGATAGACGACCATTAATGAAAGAGAGTTGAGGGTCATAGATTTAATAGAATTCCGAGATGAAATACGAGTATTTATATCACAAGTATAAGTAGTTTGGAGCGACTACAAATATACCTGAAGCGGTATCCCTCCGACCAACAGCGAGGGAGGGACCAAGTCAAGTTTAAGAAAAGAGTACAAACCTCCATTCAAAAGAGAATCGCTTTCACTTTGCGTTCGGCGCACTTAACGACGCTAGAATGAGCATAGAGTTTAAGCATGGGGTCAGTGAGAACAAGCAATGATTTTTTTCTTACATATATTCACAAACGTTCGAATTTTAATGAAATTAAGGATAAGAATTCTAATAAAGGAAAAAGTAGACCTCCCTCTCAGAGGTTCCAAACACATAAGTTTATATTTAAGAAAATGCAAGATTTAGAGGAAAGGTGTTCAACAAAGTGAAAATCAGAATATATATATATATATATATATATATATATATATATATATATATATATATATATATATATATATATATATATATATATATATATATATATATATATTTAATAAAATTCGTATATATAAAATGAAAACGATTTATTGAATCCAAAATTAAAAAAAAAAAAATTATATATATATATATATATATATATATATATATATATATATATATATATATATATATATATATATATATATATATATATATATATATATATATATATATATATATATATATATATATATATATATATATATATATATATAGCATAAATATTTTATACCATTTCTTCCACTTCAATTGCCTTCAAAGCTCCTTCCAAGTCCTGATCGAGTTCTTCATTGCATTCGCTGATATCAAACACCGACCTAAAGTGATAATAATAATAATGATAAATAATGATAATAATAATAATAATAATAATAATAATAATAATATTAATAATAAGAATAATAATAATAATAATAATAATAATAATAATAATAATAATAATAATATTAAGTTATATTATATATATATATATATATATATATATATATATATATATATATATATATATATATATATATATATATATATATATATATATATATATATATATATATATATATATATATATATATATATATACCAAGAGAAAAAACTATTGAAGGTTTTATTGAAAAGAAAGCCCTTTGTCTTTCTAATTAGATTGTTATTCAAAAGAAAACACTTGTTATGATCCGAATATACAACGGAAAATTGGAGAAAGAAGAAAGAAAATAGAAATATATTTTTTACATATGAATAAGTATTGACGAAGCATTTGTTAACTGAAGATAATCGTCTCAGATAAAAAATAAAGATGAAATGAATGTTAACTGAAGAAGTAAATGTATTACTTATGAAACGAAACAAAGGAATGGTTATCTGAGGAAGTAAAGAAGAAGAAAAACTCTAGACTATAGGAATGGTTATCTGAAGAAGTAAAGATTTTCTTCTTTAAGAAACCATTCCAAGACTATAGGAATGGTTATCTGAAGAAGTAAAGATGAAGAAAAACCCTAGACTGTAGGAATGGTTATCTGAGAAAGTAAAGAGAAGAAAAGCCATAGACTGTAGGAATGGTTATCTGAGGAAGTTAAGAAGAAAAGCCCTAGACTATAGGAATGGTTATCTGAGGAAGTAAATGCCTTATAATGATACTAAATGACAAACTGTTAACTACGTGTTTCAGATATGATACGATATGATAAGGAATGTTATCTGAAGAACTAAATGTTTCAAATATGATTATCTGAGGAAATTAATATCATACATATGGTACGAAATGGCATAATTGTCTCAGATATGATACTAGATAAAGAAGTTAATGTCTTATATATGATAAGATATGACATAACGGTTGTTATCTGAAGAGGTAAATATCTCAGATATGATATGAAATAAAGAAATGATTGTCTGCTGAATAAATGTCACATGTTGTGACACGAAATGACATAATTACTTTTTTGTTAACTGATGAGGCAAATTTATGAGACATGATACTAAATGAAGAACTGGTTCTTAAGTGAAGAAGTAAATACCTTATATATGAAACGAAATGACATAATTGCCGTTATCTGAAGAGATAACAAACAAACCTAGCAAACCGGCTACGTAAAATTAAAGCTACTCAAGTTACCTAGGATACTTCTCACACAGGACTAAAAAAAAGATTTTGTAGGAGTTAGCACCTGACAGAGACCATCCTACTGGGTTGGATGGAGATGATGATGATGATGATGATAATAATAATGAAGATCTATAGAGATAAATGATGATGAAGATTTGTAGAGATAAATGATGATGAAGATCTGTAGAGATAAATGATGATGAAGATCTGAAGAGATAAGTGATGATGAAGATCTGTAGAGATAAATGATGATGAAGATCTGTAGAGATAAATGATGATGAAGATCTGAAGAGATAAGTGATGATGAAGATCTGTAGAGGTAAATGAGGATGAAGATCTATAGAGATAAATGATGATGAAGGTCTGTAGAGATAAATGATGATGAAGATCTGTAGAGATAAATGATGATGAAGATCTATAGAGATAAATGAAGATGAAGATCTGTAGAGATAAATGATGATGAAGATCTGTAGAGATAAACTATGATGAAGATCTATAGAGATAAACGATGATGAAGATCTGTAGAGATAAATGAGGATGAAGATCTGTAGAGATAAATGAGGATGAAGATCTGCAGAGATAATGTCTCAGACATAATATTAAATAAAAAAATATTTGTATAGTGAAGAAGTACGTCTCCTACATGATACAATGTGACGTAATGTCTTAGATATGATACGGAATATATAGTTGCAAAGTGAATCATTTAGACGTTTTCTATATATATATATATATATATATATATTATATATATATATATATATATATATATATATATATATATATATATATATATATATATATATATATATATATATATAAAAAAAAACTTTTTTTTTTTAACAAAAAAATTTATTAATTTAATAATTAATATTTATAATATATAATAGATATAATTAATACACATATCACATTGAAAAAAGATATCAAAAACAAAGAAGTAAATATAAAATTTTAAAAATAATTAAAATAGAAAAGGTTGAAAATAATTAGAATGAAAGAGGAGAATAAATAAAATTAATAAAATAAAATATCGTAAAATTTTAATGATATGGAAATATAAAAAAATAAAATATATATATATATAATATATATAATATATATATTATATATATATATATATATATATATATATATATATATATATATATAATATATATTATATATATATATATATATATATATATATATATATATATATATATTAGAGGGTGTTACAGGACCTCACCGACAAACTTGTAGGACCGAAAAGTCATATAGAGATGAACATTTTTGTTAAGGTGTACATAACCCCCCAACCCGTCACCTCGGAGTCATGTGCATGGGGTTCGAGTGCTCGGCAGTACGGTTAGGAAATGGAACAGAAACAGTTGTATGCAAAACATTTTATTGGAAGGCATGCTTACATTACAATGTTTTTTCAGCCTGCGCCTCGTTACATGCCTGATAACGTCGCAGCAACGACTTGTCCAACTCTGTCGAGTATGACAGGATTGAGATGTGAACTTTTAAAAAAAAAAAAAAAAAAAAAAAAACGACTGTCCAACTCTGTCGATGGGCTGGGTGATGGGCTGATCGTATCGTTGATACGGGCAATCGGCTGAAGCGCGTCATTGGTACATGCAATTAGCTGAGCTCTAGAGGTTGGTGGAGGTTCTTACACCATACCTTTGACTTCCCCTGAAATATAAAAGTCAAAGGGAGTCAGGTTAGGTGAACGCGGCGGCCATGCAACAGGTCCTACTCGTTCAATCCAATGTTACCCAAAGTCGACTGTTAGCTGAGCCAGCGCATCAATACAGAAGTGTGCCGGAGCTCCATCATGCTGAATCCAGAATTGTCGGCGCACCACAAGTCCGGAAGTATGGTCTGCAGGAACTGTAGTTACGCAGCTCCCATTAACCTTTACTAGCTGGATTACAGGTCCCAATAAATGTTGGGGAACAATTCCAGCACAGATGTTCACTGAAAACCGTTGTTGGTGATGTCGAACAGCAACCGGATGTGGGTTCGCATATTCCCAGACATGGCTATTTCTGATGTTAAAATAACCGTCATGAGTAAAGTAGGCTTCATCTGTGAATAACACTTGCATGGAAAAGGATTCATCCATCCATTGCACAGGGATGAAGGAACGACCGTACAAAGTACATACTAGGTGCATAACCGCCTGGTCCCAGGGACTGAGCCCTCTGAAGGTGGTTCACATGTAGGCTGGATTCCCACAGAACCCTCCATATGGAAAGTTGATTTACGCCCATAGCATGCGCCATGGCACGCGTGCTAGATTACTGGAACATCGCTGAATATCTCGACCACGACATCCTCAAATACTGGTGTCCTCACGACACTCCTTCGCCAACCCCTTTCCCGTAGGTGGCGATGTATTGGAGCAAGGTACTGTGGTGTGGATATCTTCTGTCCGTATAATTTGCTCGTAGATGCAAAATCACCTTAAATCTTTATCATGTCTGTTAGTTCATGTAACTCGTAGTCCATGTCTACTGCTACCAGCACAACACCACGCGGACGTACCTGTAAGCGTGTTTGTACGCACATGTAGCAGAATAACAACAATCCGGGACTGTGTTCCCTTTTCGTTGCGCGCTCCTCGCCCGGTGTGCAGAACTCCGAGACGGAGGGTTGGGGGTATATGTACCTTAGAAAAAAATGTTCATCTCTGTATGATCTATCGGTGAGGTCCTGTAACATTCTATATATATATATATATATATATATATATATATATATATATATATATATATATATATATATATATATATATATATATATATATATATATATATATATATATATATATATATATATATATATATATATATATATATATATATATATATATATATTTAATTTACAAAAGGAACAAAAAATATAACCTGAAATAAAATAGATGAACTAAAATTCAGCTAATAAAAACACAAAAATTACAACAACAAAAAATTTTTTAAAGTTATTAAAAAAAAAGTTTAAAAAATTCAAAAATTAAATTTAGAAATTGGAAAAAAATTATTTCCTTCTTTTAACCTTTAAAAATAAAAATAAAAAATTAATAAAAAAAATAATAATAATAAAAAAAAAAAAAATCATAATTGCCAAAAAAAATGTTTTAACATAAAGAGGATAATTACAATAAAAGAAAGACAAAACAAAGGTGAAAATGAGATAAAGAAAATTAGGGTAATTAAGCTTAAATAAGAATAAATAAAGAGTAATGAAGACATAACGCAAGAAAATAAAATTAATGATAAATAATTTATTAAAACATTTACAAAATAAAGGGTTTGTGTAATTAATTGTCTTCTTTTACACAGATTATATATATATATATATATATATATATATATATATATATATATATATA
>SEYY01009203.1:35000-44435 GCA_009176605.1 Armadillidium nasatum
TTAGGTACCCTGCATCGAAGACTTGTAAATCCGTGCGGGCATGGAAAGATATACCACCCCAAACCATAACCGACCCTCCATCGAAAGGGAGTATCTTTTGCATTGTGCATGCCGCATAGCGCTCATGACGCCTCCGATAAATCCAGGAACTTCCGCTGGAGCTGTGCAGATTGAATCGGCACTCGTCCGTAAATAGTATACTCGCCCAATCATGGGGCGGCCAATGCAGATATGGTTTGTGCGATAGCCATCCTTGCTCTTCGGTGATCCCTGGTGAGCGAAGGCCCTCTTGCCAGCCTCCGTGGGTGGTACCCATATTCAGCGAGGCAACGTTGAATGGTATTCGTGCTAAAAAGGGTCTGATGGACAGCCTGCAGCTCTGCACGATGGTCACGTGGTGTTGCATGTCGATCGCGTCTACGATTAACCGTATATATTTGTCCTCCACTGCCGTTGTTGCCAGTGGCCTACCTTGTCCAGGCCGCCTGGTGTGAGCATGTATCAACTCGTATCTCTGTGGGATTCTGCTGATGTTTGTATGAGAGACCCCGAACTGTCGAACTGTCGAACTGTCGACCCAGTTGGTGTTGGCCGTACCCTTCAGCTGCCAGTGTTGATTACCACAAAGTCGTCGCGTGTCAAACTCCATCGTAACCCCTCCATATTACTTGCACAAACGTTAAAGGTTGAATACTCTCGATACCCTTCAAACCCGTAATGTTACCTCTCCGATCACGTCACTCACCGAATTTGTTTGGTTTTCCTCTTCACCGTATTTCGTCGATATCACGCCTACATATCGATGCTATACTTGTATACTACATTATTTTGGGTAAGTATAGGAACACACATCCACACACAGGTACTCCCATTACCCTACAATGTCTTTCTGGACCTCGCAACTGAATAATTGTAGATGGTGCTTTAAAATTATGCTCTTTAGTATATATATATATATATATATATATATATATATATATATATATATATATATATATATATATATATATATATATATATATATATATATATATATATATATATATATATAATATATATAAATAAAATAAAAAAAAAAAAAAAAAAATTTTCCAAATTTTTTTTTTTTTTTTTTTTAAATAATTTAATTTTTTTTTTTTTTTTTTTTTTTTTTTTTTTTTTTTTTTTTTTTATATTTTTACCATTTTTAAAGTATGTGTATACCCTATTATTTATTTTTTATTATTTGTTATTTATGAATATGTATATTTAATTATTATATATATATATATATATATATATATATATATATATATATATATATATATATATATATATATATATATATATATATATATATATATATATATATATATATATATATATATATATATATATATATAATTATTATTATTTAAATATAAATAAAAAAAAAAAAAAAAAAAAAATTATATATATATATTATATATATATATATATATATATATATATATATATATATATATATATATATATATATATATATATATATATATATATATATATATATATATATAATATTTATTTATTTGTTAAATAGTTTATTTATAGTTTTAAATATTAATATATTTCTTTATATTTAAATATAAGCTTTTGATTATGGTAATTATTTTTAATTTCGTTAATTCTTTAATATTTTAATCATTTAAAAAACATTAAAACATTTAGAATCTAATAAGTATGCAAAAAAAATTTAAAAAATTTTTTTTTAATAAATATAACTTATTTATTAATAATTTAAAAAAAAATTTATTTTTATTAATAAAAATTATTAAAAATTATTTAAAAAAAATTAATAATAATTATTATTAATAGTATTATAATTTTGGGAAGTTATTGAAAAAAAAAACATACCACAAAAATTATTAAAAAAAAAATATAAAAAGTAATAATAATAACAATTATTTGTTAAAAATATTATAATTTTGGGAAATTATTGTAAAAACAAACCACAAAAATTATTTTAAAAAAAAGTGATAATAATAATAACAATTATTTATTAATAGTATTATAATTTCGGGAAATTATTGAAAAAACATACCACAAAAATTATTAAAAAAAAAAATAAAAATAAACAAACCAAAAAACAAATTTTTTTTTTTTTTTTTTTTTTTTTTCTTTTTTTGTATTTTGAACTTACACATAAAAATTTGGAAATATTTTGCAGACCCCCCTACAAATAAAATTTTTCATATAAGGAAATTTATATTAAATATATTAATTAAAATTTAATAATTATTTTAATATTTTATTGTTTACATTATTTGTTTTTATATTAATATTTTATTATTTTTATTTTATTGTTGGTTTAAAAACAACAATGGACAACTTTACTCCTCTTATTATTAATAATTATAATTATTAATTATAATTATTAATTATAATTACTCTAGTGCTATAATTACTAACACTTGCTGTGAAAATAATAATAATATAATATAATAAATAATTATGATAATAATAATAATAATAATAATAATAATAATAATAATAATAATAATATAATAATAATAATAATAATAAATTAAAATAATAATAATAATAAAATTAATAATAATAATAATAAATTATAATAATAATAATAATAATTAATAATAATAATAATAATAATAATAAAATAATAATAATAATTATAATAATAATAATAAAGTAATGAAATCATTATTATTATTATTTGAAAAATTTAAATACAAATAATTTTCGACATGACTTAAGTAAGAACTAACTTGTTCCTGATAGATTTGAGGACAGACTGGAGGACGCATTGGGTGTATGTGTGAGACCATCTGTACCCCAGCAGGAAGAGGCGCTGCATTTCTCGTTCTAAAGTATGCAATTCTTCAGGACCGAAGTTATATCTGAGAGCATATATATATATATATATATATATATATATATATATATATATATATATATATATATATATATATATATATATATATATATATATATATATATATATATATATATATATATATATATATATATATATATATATATATATATATATATACAAATGAGGAGCAAAATGTTGCAGTTGGTTGGTCTGAAAACTTTATTTGACATATGTCAAATAAAGGTACTTTCCTGTGATCAATTAATAATAATTAATTGATCGTAATTAATTAATTAATTAATTACATGTAACGCTGTCAAAAGTGTGAAGCTTTTTTTTGTTGCTTCATATTCGACTATTTTTTGATTGTTCATATAACCATCCATATATGAAACTAAGCCTTATCACTAAAGCGTCTACGATACAACGCCTCAATTCTATTTAAAAAAAAAGGAGAGAGATAGAGACCAAAGACAGTAACTTTAATGATTTTCATAATCTGAATATTTCTTTTCATGGACAGCAGCAGTAAAATAGGAATGCAATTTTAAATCTTTGTAGCCTTCGAAAAAAAAAAAAAAAAAAAAAAAAGAATCTGGTGCCAGTTCAACATATAACGATAAATTTCTAAGTGATATTCTGGATGTGTGTGTGCGTTAAACTCTACAAATCCATCAGCAGAAACGTCAACAGCTAACAGAGATGGCCGACTTAGGCTCTTTCTATTCTTTAAATTTTTTAATCACACTTAATATTCCCAATTTGCTTGTAATTGAAGATTGAGAAAAGTTCAATTAAATTCCTCCTTTCCACGTTTGTATAATTGTACACTCCATCTCTCAACGATAAAGGCACATTCGTCTTTGGAAAACTGCACAGCAAACACAACACAATGTAGTGAGAGGTCCAGAGCGACTGGCATGTAACTTTTTCCTTTTTCACGTCTGCAGCCTGTTGAATCTGTGTAAAATGTAAATATGCTTGCGCGTTAAATCTATTCTCTTTCAGGCTGCACCATTATATATATATATATATATATATATATATATATATATATATATATATATATATATATATATATATATATATATATATATATATATATATATATATATATATATATATATATATATATATATATATATATATATATATATATATATATATACAGAGCAAGCGAGAGGTCCAGGGTTCGAGGCCTGGCCTGAGCGGAAATGTGAGCGGTTTCTCCTTGCGCTTAGCTCCGAATGACTCAGTCATTAAACGAGTACATCAGTGGAGTGCTCTTGCCACTGATGGGAATAGTCTCCGGCATCCGCGATAGGCCTGGCCCAGCCAGCGGTATCCGCCGTGGGCCCTTGAAACCCAAGGATCTTCCTCGAAAGATCCCACTGACAGGACGAAAGTCCTTCCTTGGGGAAGATGATGATATATATATATATATATATATATATATATATATATATATATATATATATATATATATATATATATATATATATATATATATATATATATATATATATATATATATATATATATATATATATATATATATATATATATATATATATATATATATATATATATATATACCTGCCGTATATATACGCATACATAAAAATACAAACATACATTAATCTTACATACATAGACACACAATGAATAAATCTTAAACAAATCTTAAACACATTGATGTTATAAATAAAAAAATATATTTATATATATGTATATATATACATTTAACAAATAAATATATAAATAAATAAATTTGTTTGACATACTAAGAATCATTTGTCAACAAGGCCATGAAGGACGATAAGTAAAGAACTCAAAGATCACAAAAAAAAAAATATAATAAACGAAATCATCAGCAATTAATCCCTATTTAAACAGAGCAGAGCCTGGCACCGATTAGTCCTGGCACAAAACAAAACCAGGAAAGGGATAAGAGTGCCACAATATGAAGGGCCTCGAAGAGTGGTGCCTGGATTGGATTTTAAATCTATTTACAAATCAACTTCGGCACGAATCATTGTTTGGCACTGGATATTTAAATGAAAAGGGATCAGGCACCAGAATATAAGTAAAATTAAAATAATATTAAATATAATATAGTTCTAGTGATTTTATGAGGAAATCCATGTATTTAATAATAATAATAATAATAACAATAATAATAATAATTACTATTATTTATTATTTTTATAATAATAGTAATAATAATAATAATGTTGGTAATGAGAGTAATAATCATAAATACTCTCCATTATTATTATTTATAATAATAATAATTATTATTATTATTATTATTGTTATTGTTATTATTATTATTATTATTATTATTATTATTATTATTATTATTATTAACCTCTCCATGTCCTCTTCCCGTGCATTACCATAAAAAGGTAAACATTTTCCGAAAGCAAAAAAAAAAAAAAAAAAAAAAAATAATATAATAATAATAATAATAATAATAAAAAATGATAATAATAATAATAATTATAATAATATATGTATATGACGTAAGAGCAGTCCGAACGATTCAAAATGCCCCTATTAGGCATTATGATGGGTTGGGTTGCATTAATAATTTACATTCCAGTGCAAAATGATCTGTCCCATTCGCGCTTCACTATCGTAGAAGCTGTTTCCAGGATTCCTTCATCTTTATAATGGATTTTCTATCAAGTTTGTCTAGACGGTACTTCCCGCCATCCCTCTTCCTTTTTACTATTATACTTTCTTTATATTATACAAATATACACACTTTATATTGACAAATATAATAATTAGGGATGGAGTGAAGTATCGGTAAGTATCGGCATATTTTCCGATACCGGTATCGGTATCGGCAAAAAATTTGTATAGGAGTAAAATATCGGTATCGGTAGTAGTATCGGCAAGTATCGGGTATCGGCTTCGGGGAATTTTTAGGTATCGCTCCATCCCTAATAATAATATTGTTGGATATTGTAGCCTCTGATGTTGCAAGAGGGTTAGCATCAAAATAATTCCTTTAAAATATTTATCCTTTCATAACCTTTCGGATATTGGTGGCTTCCTGGTAATGGGGTTAGTGCTGGTAGGAACTGACGACTTGTTCTGGTGCACGGTCTTCAATCCTTATTAATTTCTGCATCATTCACTTTTTGTATTTTAGTTTCCACTTTGTTGTGAATCACATCAGCTCCGTTGACATGCTCTCTAGTTTTAGGGTGATTGAGCCCTTCGATAATAAATCCTACTCCGTATCTTCTTACTCTCTGTCTTTATATTTCTGTAGAATTCTAATACTGGCAAAGATTCTGTCTGATTCGCTTTCTCCACCTCCCTACAATTCATTTATGTCCAATACTGTAAGCTGCTCAAAATGTGTGATTAATGTTCTCACTGGGATTAATACTATCCTATACTTATCGATGCTCTATTTTCAGAACTTATTATTCCGAATTTGCTTTCAGTCTTGTAAATTAATTTGTCTCTGCTTATAACTTCTACCATTTCTTTCTTTAAGATGCGTGCATTTATTCAACCTGTTCTGGAAAAAGGGGACTCCTTTCAACCTCGCAAGTATCGTCCTATTGTTTTATCAATTAATTCCCAAATTTTTTCGAAATTATTCTCATCAAAAAAAAAAAAAAAAAAAAAAAAAAAAGTTAGGTGAATCTTAAATCACCTAATCTTATGTCGTGGATTATGGGTATGGTTTTAATAAAGAACAGTCTGTGGTAGCAGTCTTTCCTCTTTCTCTGACTCTTTATCACAGCTCTTCGGTATTTCGGTGAGCCTGTTGACCTGGATATACCAAAAGCTTTTGATAGTATCTAGCATAAAGTTCTGATTTTCAAACTTCTTACTTTAGGGTTCTATCTTTCTATCACAAACATTTTCACCATTTCTTTTTCTATCTTTTTATAGAAGCTGTTGTAAATTCTCATATATATATATATATATATATATATATATATATATATATATATATATATATATATATATATATATATATATATATATATATATATATATATATATATACACACTAATGGTTTTCTGTTTGTCACTTCATCACCTATCCATTGCTATGATAATAAATCCATCTTTTATTACTCTTTTTACTCTTGTTTCTAATTAGGGCTGAAAAAAATATGGTTGTTTTCAATGTCTCAGAAACTCAATTCCTTCATCTATCTACTCGACAATTTCCCAATCAATCACAATGTCTTCTTGGTAATACAAATACTATATTTTTGGTATTTCACTTTCTCGCGTCTTTCTTGGAAGAACCACATTGTTTTCCTTACTAAGCAAATCCACCACCCCAGTTGTTGTTCTGGATGGGGGTGTCGTTCATTTTGCATGGAGTATATATCTTTACTCATTACATTGTAATGAGTAAAGAGTAGAAAAATACATCGAAATCATATAAAGTTTAAATAATGGCAAAGTTTTGAGCTAAGAGAAAGTTTTTTTTTAAAATGATTACGAACCTGTCACTAGTAACAAGAGGACTGACAATGCAGAATAAAAAAGGAATTAATGAAGGAGACCATTTTTGTCAAAGCCCAAAAAACGTAAACTAGTTCAGAATATTATATATTCTACAGACTTAATAAATCTTTGCTATACATGGAAGTATATACTTTTTCGAGTTTGAGGACGATGATAATCCTGAAGACAGTATCTCTCTAATGGAAATCACTAAAGCAGTCAGAGTTAAACCAAGGCTTAAGCAATCCACAGAGAATTTGTGCTCTGCTTCGAAGTAATGATCAAAGGGAATATAGATTAATGTAGATCAGAATTAATACAGATTAATCCTTTGCCATAGAAAAAGATTCATACTATATATATATATATATATATATATATATATATATATATATATATATATATATATATATATATATATATATATATATATATATATATATATATATATTAATTACTAATAAACCTTCTCTTAATCCAAGTAAGATCGATGATTGATATTATTATTGTGCAAAGAGTCCTAACGATAGACTTCGTCCCGTCTACCGTGGCTCGAACGGTAGGGTGATTGACTCACGTGCTTGAGGGCGCCGGTTCGATTCCTCTTGGGGAATTTTAGGTATATACTACCTAGAAAAGTTCCTCTCCTCGAATAGGGCAATGCCCGTGAGATGTGAACTTTTTAATTAAAAAAAAAAAAAAAAAAAAACCTTTTCAAGATTTCATTCGTTATCCGAAGAATAAAAGATTGACATCATTGAAGGTTAGATTTCTTTAATCATAAGTTATTAATTTGTTCTTCATTTATCTTTTGTAACCTTTTTTTTGTAATGATTGATATTTTTTATTTCGACAAAAGAGACACTAAACCAGCGTTTCCCAAATGGGGTCGAAATGAACCCCAGGTGATCACAAACTCCTTGAGGGGGTCCTTATGGACAAATATTATTTCGGGGGTTCATAATATGAGTATATGAGGGTTCACATAGACCCTCAGCAGTCTGCATGGACCCCACAAGGGACCACAGAACCTTTGAGGGGGTCCTTAAGGTAAAATGTTATGTCGGTGGTCCATATACTCAAATACTATATGAGTAAATGGGAGTCCACATAAGTAAAGTTAAGACTCAGAGAGTCCACAACAAAAAAAGGGTGGGAACCCATGCCCTAAACGAATAACGGACTCTTTCAAGTCCCACCATTTAGAGTAAAGAAATGTTTACAAATTTTTTTTCTGCAGAAATATTGGGCATCCTTGCGAAAAGCTTCTCAAACAAAGTGCAGAATGCAGAAGTAAAGTTAAGGCATAGAAACACAGAAAATAAAAAAGTAACAAATTTGTATAGTGTGATAAATTCCTCTCTCCACTCATGGGTATGTCATATTAGAACTGGAAAAGTTCGTTAGCTATTTGAGATCACCGAAGTCAACAAAAATGATGATTTCAGAGAATGGAGAAGAAGAGGAAATTTAATCCAATATGAAGTTTAAATTGTAAATATAATTTGAGATATTCAGCAGAGTAAGGAGATTGATAAACGATTCTCAGTAAAGTAATATGTCTTAGATTGATAAGAGAATCAAATCTCTGCGATAAAATATTCGGAAAAGTGAACATACATTTTTAGTCTGAACTAAGAAAGGATGAAATTGTGTTGAAAGACGAGTCTTATTTGCTTCACTCGAAGAACGAGGCATGTGATTAGAAACTTAGAAATAACAAAAACAGCAGGTTCACAACTGGAAAGAGAATGGAGGGAGTTAGTGAAAGAGGGAGAGCTTAATTGTCCAAAACCCCCGGATCCAACCTTTTCAAGAAAAACTGCATGAATAGAATACCAAAAGGTATGAGATACACACTCTATACTTTGAATGGAAGTAGAAAATAAGTCGGAGATAGAACAGACCCCCTACGGAATAAAATTATTGATATAATTAACAAATGAAAGGTGATAGCCTGCAAAAGCTGCTAAAGAACTACCGTAAGGATAACAGAGAGAAGTATAGTTACCAAAAGAAAGGTTGGAAATAAAAGATTTGTTCAGAACTGTAACGAAGCTTGTAAAGTGTCCAGCTAATAATAAAAGATT
>SEYY01009204.1:0-10492 GCA_009176605.1 Armadillidium nasatum
TATATATATATATATATAATATATATATATATATATATATATATATATATATATATATATATATATATATATATATGCTTTTTTCAGAACCCTCTTCAAGAAACAAAAATAAAGAAAAGGTAAGTTAACATATAGAACTACAATTTTCTTTTCTATTTTTCTATATATATATATATTATTATATATATTATATATATAATATATATATATATATATATATATATATATATATATATATATATATATATATATATATATATATATATATATATATATATATATATATATATATATATATATATATATATATCAGGAAATTATTTTTGGATCAATTTCCTTCCCTGAAAAACCGTTCCTTACAATTTCTCGGAGGCCGAAAAACAGTTTGTTCGTTAAAGACTTAGTAAGTCTTCTCTGGTCAGATGAAGATTTATCGCAGCGTTCTCTCACAGGGAAGAAACATTATAATTCCAAGGAAATAAAACAACCACTAACACCTGAAAAGCGATTTGCCATCGAAGGTAAATAGTCAGCATTAATTAAATTTATATTTATAATTTTATGATAATAACATAATTTGTAACATAATTTTTTTCCTTTCTCAGAGGCATTTAAAGACAGATTGAAAAAGCAACAGTACCACGACGCCACCATAGCTGTTGAACTAAAGCTAGTAAACAGATATATAACAAAAAATAAACGATGTTAGGAAGTGTAATTCAAGAAGAAATTTAAGTATGACTTATGATATTCAGGTATGTTAATCAACTGATATGACTATATTCATATATTAATCTTCAGTCTTTTCAGGTATCTTAATTTAACAGCGAAAGAGCATTATTCTTTCTATATTTTCACAACAAAAAGCTTATATCATTTGTATAATCAATTCTATTTAGATTCACATAAATTTTTTTTCCCCTTTTCACTTTTCATTTAATTTTTGAGGTTATCCTGTTTAAAATTGTTCTTACCTTTAATTGAACGAATGTTTGTCTTCAACTTAATTTGACTTAATTTTTAAACAGAATAAGAACATTCCAAGAGAGGAAGAAAAGGATTTATCTGAAAATGAACCTATTTCAAATGATATGATCGACTAACTCAGAATTCTCTCTCGTCTCAGTTTATTTTAAATTTGTTAAGATACATTTTAAATTTTTTTATTTTATAGATAAAGTATATCATTTTTTGATTTATATCATATCTGTAATAAAAAGAGATTCAGTTTTTTTTTTTTTAACCAATTTAATCATTTAATTATTTTCAATTAGAGATTATAGTTTTAAGTTATTCAGCTTCTTGAGAGTTAAGTTTTATTTTTAATGCTTAAGAAATATATCTTCTACAATGATTACTCCTGTACAGTCATTGGCTGGTGGTCTTTGTGTCGTCGGAATCACCTCCTGGAGGTGGTCCTGTCTTGTGAACGTCTGGGTCATACCAACATCACTCACTCGTGAGGTTCCCTCGTCGTGCATTTTTGGTCCTACTGCTGCCCTCTTTCTGTTGCTCATCTTTTACTGGGCAGGAGCAGTCTCCGCTTCCATGATTTGCAACATATACCTCAGGTATCGCCTAGCTGGCTCATATTCTCTCCGAATCTGATCACTTTCGTAGTGATCATGTTTTTGCTTTCTTATTACACTTGAACATTTTATGTAGAATCTAATCTTTCCATACTGTGAACATTTTATATAGAATCTAATCTTTCCAAACCGTTCTTCTGTTTTGTCTATGGATTCGCTCCGCTGTTAGTTTCTAGAACAGAATACAATCAGTGTGCTTTGGAGGTCCCTGTACATTATATATATATATATATATATATATATATATATATATATATATATATATATATATATATATATATATATATATATATATATATATATATATATATATATATATATATATATATATATATATATATATATATATATATATATATATATAGTATATCGAATGAACCCAAGAATTTTCAAAAAGGAACCTATTGAAACCCATTAAAAATCAAATTGGAAAGTCTTCAATTTCTAGAAGGGTATATATATATATATATATATATATATATATATATATATATATATATATATATATATATATATATATATATATATATATATATATATATATATATATATATATATATATATATATATATATATATATATATATCTGCTCCTTCTAGAAATTGAAGAATTTCCAATCGGATTTTTAATGGGTTTCAATAGGTTCCTTTTGGAAAATTCTAAGGTTTATATAAGCTTTAGGGGAAATTTCTTATGGGTATTTTTCCATGCAGAATTTAATGTATAATTTCAAATGGGGTCCAATTGGAAATTGATAGGGTTATAGTGGTTCCCATTGAAATTCTAAACAGACATTGTAGGTAAATTCCTATTGGAAATTTCGAATTTCCGCATAGAACTTTCCTCAAATGTCCATATGGAAAAAGATCTGGATTTCATGAGAATTGATTGGGTTATAGTGGTTTTAAAAAGAAATTCCCTACAGGAATTTTAGGAAAATCCCAATTGGAAATCGCCAATTTCTAATCTTAATTTATCCCCATTTCCACATGGAAAAAGATAAGGATCCTGTACGAATTTTCCAACGGGCCGTATAGGATCTTGTTGGAAATCGATGTGGATCCCGTTCAAATTTTTTGCCGGGAATACCCAAATAAACTCAAACACACCATGTGCATCAATTTTGCAAATTTCAAAAGTTCTTTTTTACACAACAATTATTTATTTCATTTTAAAACACATTACATTCTTTGCAATTACATTTTATTTCACTATTCATAAATTATTATTCCATATTATTTAATATATTCTAAACTAACATCTGTTTTCTTCACAAAGCTATAACTAAAATAATTTGTTATTTTCCTTTTCTACCAAGATTTTCTTAATATTTTTAATGCAATACATTAAATTACATTCATACATATACATACAATACCAAAACAACCTCGTGCGTACATACGCAGACACATACACTCAAATACGCATATATACTCATGCATGCACTCACACTCACATACATATTCACAGATACAAATACGATCATATACACAGACACATACACTCAAATGCATACATATACTCATACATTCGCTCACACTCATGTACAAATTCCCAGATACATATATAATCACACATTCACTCACTCACTCACTCACACGCACACACGAGCATAAACATATATCCTGCCACTCAACATAATTTTCAGGTTGCTAACCTTAGCCATTTTTCTTAACAAACTTTTCTACCGTTTCACGATTTCTAACTTTTTCCATTTTAAAGGGGAGCCTTCAACTGGATGTTCGTCCTTTTTAGGGGTTAAATTCATTAGTACACTTTTTTTCATCAATTATGTAGTAAAATCTATGCCGATTCCAAATCTGTAATCAGTTTTTTAAAATTCCAAGTGGTTCCCGAGAAAAAACTTTTAATTAACAGTGTCTAAATGATCTTGAAAATGTTAATGGCGTACTCCATGCAATTTTTTGGGGTGTGGAGTCATTAAAATTTTTGTAAGATTCTTATAGCAAATCTTCTGATTCCAAATATGTAATTAGCTTTTCATAATTCCAAATGGTTACTGAGATATGACCACTCAAAAAAATCTCAAAGGGGGACCCTCCTATGGAAAAAACCCAACTTTTGGGAGAAAATATTTTTATTTTTTGTTTCATCAGTTTTATAGTAAAATCTATGCTTATTTCAAATCTGTATGTAGTTTTTTTATAATTCCGAACGGTTTCTGAGAATAAAACTTTTCAATTGACACCTGTCAATGATCTTCAAATTGTCGGCAAAACACTCTCAAAGGAAAAAATTTTATTTTTTTTTATTTTTAAAATTTTATTGCCACAGTTTCATAGAAAATAATACGCAGAATCCAGATGTGTAATTAGTTTTCCATAATACCAAATAGTTACAGAGATATATCCACTCAAAAAATCTCAAAGGGGGACCCTCCGAAGGAAGGACACTAACTTTTGGGGGTAAAAAAAAAATTTTTTTTCCTTCATCAATTCTTTAGTAAAATATATGCTGATTCCAAATCTGTAATTAGGTTTTCCTAATTCCAAGTGGTTCCTGAGAAAAAGACTTTTCAAGTGACACTTGTCGAATGACCTTGAGTTTGGCGATATACGGCAAATTCAAAAAAAAAAAATTTTTTAATAAATTTAAAATAATTTTTTGGTACATTTTTATTGGAAATAATAAGCAGATACCAAATATGTAATTAGTTTCTCATAACTCTAAATGATTACTGAGATATGACCATTCATACGTGGAATGCACTTTATAAATAACATTATAAGTGCTTACGTTTATGCGATTTTCTCGAAATAGCACTTTTCAGAGATAAAAATTTGCCAAAAAAAAAAAAAAAACGAAAATAACGATCGTTCTCAAACTTTTTTATTGAATTAGAGACAGTTAGAGGAAAATAAATACATCTATCTGATCCCCAAAAAATTGCGGATCACATAAAGATATTTATTTGAAGTTAAAACATTTTTAAAAAATGAAAATTTAAAAATTTCCGATGACTTTGGGCATGATTTATACCATCTAAGCCATCACCTATTTTTAAAATCGTGCGTTCATTTGATTCCTACATATTTTTCCAAAATTTTTAAAAGGAAAAAGAAAAGAAAGCATAAAATATTTTATATTTTATTAAGGATTTAGTGAAAAAATTGAAAATGGTTTTAGAAGGGGGTTTGTTCCCCTATAAAAAAACAAAGACAACGATCCGTGTGATAGTGTCTAAATATATGCATTAATGTTTACCCTTTAAATTCGTTTTCTTCTCATCTTTATCACTCTCGCATACTCAACAATTTTTCTGTTTTAAGTTAAGAGTTTCTCATTCTTTAAGGTGTTGATCTTCCAGAAACCCCTCCAGGTATTTCAATCTTCGAATAGAGCCGTCTCCTCCATAAACTCAATCGTTTCCCCTCTTTAGACAATCGCCTTCTCCACAGCATCCTTCCTTCTTTTTCTCAGTTTTCCCACTGGTCTCGCTCCCACTGGTCTCCATAAAGCAATCTTCTTGGGTACCTCAAGTTTTCCATTCTCCATACATATCTATACCATCTCAATTAATTTCTCTCTATGAAATCAGTTATTGGACATATTCCCAACTCTTCTCTTATTATTCCTCTTCTGACTCTATTCTGCAACGTTACTCCTCTTATCAATTTTAACACTCGCATTTAAGCAGCTTCCATTCTACTCTTCTGTCTTGTATTTAGAACCCAACATTCCGACCCACATAGCAATATTTGTCTTAGAATGGTTGTATAAATTATTACCTTTACGTCTACCTGTACTCTTCTCTGCTTCATCAGCTGATACAACATTTCCATGTTCCTTCAGTATTTCATTATTGTCTCTCCTAACTCCGCATCCATCAAACCCTTTTCATCAAATATCACCCCTAGATATATTAAATAAATGAACTGCTTTAACTGAACGTCCTCCATCCAATATCTATGCGTTCTCTCTTTGTTTCTATATTACCATTATCTTGGTCTTTTCCTTATTTATCTTCATTCCCAACTCTCTCAGAACATCAAACTAAATATTCATTGCATCTTGTAGTTCGTGTTGTTCCCTTGTCACCACTGCGCGCGTCGTCTGCATACACAAAGGTATATTCCATATCTTCTCTAATGCCTTCTCTAATGCATATTCTCTTCAAGTAGTTGTCTAGATACAAGGCAAACAGTAAAGAGGACAGCGCACTGCCCTGCCTCGCTCCAGTACTTCTTTCAAAACCATTTCTCCCTTTCCGCCTTTCTTCTAGCTGTATTCAATGGGTTTTCATGCATATTCTTAATTATTCTTTTCAGCTTCTTGTTTATTTCATACGTGGGATCTCCATTACCCTCCACAATCTTTCCCTCTATATTCTTTAAAAAGCCATTTTAGGTCTATAGAAGCAATATATGCTGTCTTATTCCATTCTACATACTTTTGCACTATCATTCTTAAATAGAAGATCAAGTCAGTTAAACTTCTATTTGCCCTAAATCCAAATTGCCACTCTCCGATCTTTCCCTCTAATTCCCTTTGTAATCTTTTTCCTATTATTATTTCGTATAATTTATATGCATTCAATAGCAGCACTATTCCTCTGTAATTCTGACATTCTCTACTATCTCCTGTTTTATGTATTGGGCATATCACTGCCTTTCTTCATTCTGATAGTATATATTCCTCCTTCCAAATACATTGTATAAGCTCTGTCATCCATACCACCATTCCCTCTCCTGTTTTAGATATTTCATTATTCAGTTCATCAACTCCAGGGCTCTTTCTATTCTTTAAGGCTCTTTTAGCTTGCCTCACTTCCTCTCCATATATTGGTTCCACGTCTTCTTGCTCCATCAGCTATGTAGATTCTTTTCCTCCTCCATGTATCCATCATCGTCCTCCACATTCAGTAATTCCTCAAAATAATCTCTCCATATCTCAACCTCTTCACAATCCACTATATGCTCCCTTTCCTTGTTGAACATCACATTCGTATTAAGCTCATCTCTTGTTCTAAATCTCTTAGCCAGTATTAAGGAGAGCACTTTCCGCTGACAAAAGAGCCTAACAGAATTTTGATTTGCAATTGCAAATAACTCCGCTCAAATCAACATCACTCTCTTTCCTGACACTGTTTTGGAGGTTCAATCCGTCGAAATTGGACTCAAGTTAGGGGAAAGGGGCCTTTATGGGGCCCGTGAACTCCCCCAAAATCGGTATCAGGAAGTTACCTGAGCTTGCAGAATTGTTACGTTCACCTCTCTCTCTTTCCTGACCCTTTTTTTTGAGGCTCAGTCTAGTTGAAATCGGCTCGAATCGAGGTTTCTAGTACTCCTCAAGTCATCCTCCAGGTCTTCAGGTTCATGCTTTTACACTTTACCTCTTTTGCTCCATTACTTGCCAAAACATAAGCTTGTCTATTTTCCTCTGTCGTTCTTTTAATCCATAAACGGCATTTCCTATATTTTTAATTTTAATGCTTCTTTAACTTCTTCTTTCAACCATACCGTCTTTTTCTTCCTTCTATTATTTATCATATTTGTTCCAATCACTTCTCCTGCCACCTGTTACACACTTTCCTTAAAATTTTATATATATATATATATATATATATATATATATATATATATATATATATATATATATATATATATATATATATATATATATATATATATATATATATATATATATATATATATATATATATATATATATATATATATATATATATATATATATATATATATATATATATATATATATATATATATATATATATATATATATATATATATATATATATATATATATATATATATATATATATATATATATATATATATATATATATATATATATATATATATATATATATATATATATATATATATATATATATATATATATATATATTATATATATATATATATATATATATATATATATATATATATATATATATATATATATATATATATATATATATATATATATATATATATATATATATATATATATATATATATTATATATATATATATATATATATATATATATATATATATATATATATATATATATATATATATATATATATATATATATATATATATCTATATATATATATATATATATATATCCTTCAGGGATTACCATCGAAATCAAACCTCCAGAAACTCACTCAACTTATTTTTCATCTCGGAATCGTAGCAAAATCTATCCTTCGTAACACTAAAAACTCTTTTCTCCGTAGAAAATGCAAAATCTTTCTGGCTCTTCTTTACACTCTTTCTTGCATTTTGCAAAAAAATGTTAACTCTAACTTTGCTTCTTCCTATTTTCCTCCTTTAATATCTTCTGACGGTTTAACTGCCGTATTGCCCTCCTCTAAAGCTGAACTCTTTACGCTCAAACTTTTGCATCTAATTCAACTTTAGACGACTCCAGTGCTGGTCCAACACTTTTAACCCCTCCAACTCATTTATGATTAAACCTGTAATTTCTTCTAAAGACGTCATTTCTGCAATCATTGGGCTTAACACTAAGAAGTCGTACGGTCTTGAAGGTATTCCACCTGTGGTTCTCATAACTAATGCTTCAGAGCTTGCACCATGACTTGGTAAACTATTTCGTCTATGTCTATCTACTTCAACCTTCCCTTTTTACTGGAAACGTGTGCTCATTCAGCCTGTGCCGAAGAATGGGGGACCTCTCTTAACCCTCTAGCTATTGTCCAATTTCTTTAACCTTCGTTCTTTCTAAAGTTTTCGAATCTATTCTTAACAGAAAGATTTGGAAACATCTCAATTCTTCTAATTTTATTTCTGATCACCAGTGTGGCTTTTGCAAGAAACGCTCTACTGGTGATCTTCTTTATCTTTCTTCAGACTCTTGGTCCTCCTCACTTCGACATTTCGGTGAAGCTTTTGCTCTCGCGCGAACATATCGGAAGCATTCGATAGAGTCTGGAACAAAGCAATAATTTTCAAACTTCCCTCTTTCAGAATCTATCCTTCTCCTCCTGGCCTTCCCTCTAATTTCCTTTCAGGTCGTTCTATAGCAGCTGTTGTAGAAGGCCTCCTTTCATCCTTTAAATCTATTTATAGTGGTGTACTTCAAAGTTCTGTCCTATCCCAACATTTTTTCAATTTTTCATTAATGACCTTCTCTCTGTTATTTCATCTCCTATCCACTCCGATGTTGATGACTCCACCCTTCATTACTCTTTTCATTTTGAAAGGAGTTAATAGATGCAAGGAGGGTAGGCTTGAAGCAACTGACCTCTGACCTATCTCGCATTTCTAATTTGGGAAGAGAAAACATGGTAGTTTTCAATGCCTCAAAAACTCAATTCCTCCATCTCTCTACTTAACACAATCTTCCACATAACTATGATATCTGCTTCGAAAACGTACAACTCAAACCTTCATCTCTCCTTAATATTCTTAGGTGTTTCTTTTTCTCGTAATCTTTTTTAGAAAGATCACATTACCTCTCTTTCTAAACAAGCGCCTAAGAGGTTAGGAGTTCTGAGGACCTTCAGAATTTCTTCCCTCCACCTTAGTTACTTGCTCTGTATATAGGTGTTGTTCGCCCCTGTATGGAGTATGCGTCAACATCTGGGATAGTTCCACTCATATAGCTCCTCTTGAGAAGATGGAGTCTAGGGCATTTCGTCTTATCAACTCTCCTGCTCTCACTAATTCTCTCCAGTCTCTTTCTGCCAGTCGAAATTGTTGCGTCACTCTCTATATACTACCGCGATTGCAATGAATACTGCTCTTCTGAACTCTCTCGTCGCATACCTCCTCCATTGAGAAGAGCTCGTGCGACAAACCTCTCTAAACATTCTCATCCTTTCTCTTACGATTCTTAGACCCCAGACTTAACCTCTATGTTCAATCGTACATGTACTCTACTGGTAAAGTCTGTAACATACTCCTTTCATATATTTTTCCAACTTCCTTCCGTGTATCGGGATATGTCAGCCTTTTAAACTGACCAGGTTTCTGATTTTCTCCTTAACTCTGGTGGAAATTATATAGTAATATATATATATATATATATATATATATATATATATATATATATATATATATATATATATATATATATATATATATATATATATATATATATATATATATATATATATATATATATATATATATATATATATATATATATATATATATATATATATATATATATATATATATATTATATATATATATAATATATATATATATATATATATATATATATATATATATATATATATATATATATATATATTATATAATATATATATATATATATGAGTAAAGAAAGTCATACTATATTAAAAGTCTATTATTTTCTATTTATCATGTGCTTGACATGATTTTTAAATCAATTTCCAAAATTGACTTTCCTTATCTTTATCAGCCAAGTGAAAAAGACCAAATTCAAATTATTATGCAATGTTCAAGATCCAAGAGACTTTCAAAGAATTTTTAATATACTCTCTCTCCTCTCTCTCTCTCTCTCTCTCTCTCTCTCTCTCTCTCTCTCTTCTCTCTCTTTCTCTCTTCTCTCTCTCTCTTCTTTCTTTTTTTTTTTTTTATTTTTATATTATATTATATATATATATATATATATATATATATATATATATATAATAATATATATTATATATATATATATATATTTTTATTATATATTAATATATATATATAATATATATATATATATATATATTTATAAGTATATATATATATATATATATATATATATATTATATATATAATATATATATATGTGTGTGTGGTGTGGGTGATGTGTGGTGTGGGTGTGGGTGTGGGTGTGGGTGTGGGTGTGTGTGTGTTGTGTGTGTGGTAAATATATATATATATATATATATATATATATATATATATATATATATA
>SEYY01009205.1:12500-15000 GCA_009176605.1 Armadillidium nasatum
CAGAGCGGCTACCCTTTTCGGGATCGGCTGAACAAATGCACGCTTCCAGCATTGAGGAAAAGTATTAGTATTAAGGCATAGAGAGTAGAGTTGAACGAGGACAGGCGCTAACTCGGAAGCACACTCCCTCAGAACACGAGGGGGAATGCCATCCGGGCCACTGGCCTTCCTGACGTTCATAGATTTCAGGATCCCATGCACCTGATCATGTGTAATTACAGGCAGGGACATGGGACACCTGAGAGGAGAAGGAGTAGGAGGAGGGATGCCAGAATTGAGCAGGGTGGAATTAGATGAGAAAAGGAGGCCGAAGAAATTAGCCTTTTCAGAGGGAGTATTTGCAATAGAACCATCAGAGCGAATAAGAGGAGGAAAGGCAGATTTACAGAAGTTATTAGAGATATTTTTGACAAGAGGCCAGAAATTTTTATCAGTAGGAGAGCCATGGAGGTCAGCGCACTTCCTTTTTATGAAAGTACGCTTAGTCCGTCGAAGAACATCCCTGCAACGATTCCGAGCGGAATGAAAATTAGCAAGAGTGATAGGAGAAGGAGAGTTTTTCCATGCACGATAAGCATTGTCTCTCTCCCGAAGGACAAGAGAACAATTGCCATCGAACCATGGATTTTAAGGAGAAAAAGATTTAGTTGTAGATGGAATGAATCTGCCCATCCCGTCAAGGATCACTGCCCCTACCTTTTCAGCAGAGACAGAAGCATCCCCAGAGATAAAGCAAGATTCACTCCAATGATAGGTAGCAAAGAAGCGGCGCATTGCCCCCCAATTAGCCCGATTAAAGTGCCAGAAAGTACGTTTAGGGCATGGTGGAGCTGTTGGAGAGAAAGCATTATAACTAAGAGCTATAAGATTATGGTCAGAGTTACCAATAGGGGGAAAATGGTGTATTTATATCTAGAAGGAGTAGTGGTGAAGCATAAATCAAGTGTATTCAAGAATTGGTTAGGACGATCTGGAATGTGTGTGGGTTCCCTAATCAACTGCTCCAGATCGTTGAGAATGCTGAATGATTTGGCCTCCCTCCCACCTGTATCAGTATGAGAGGAGCCCAACCATTCAGTGTGGTGTACGTTGAAATCCCTTAAATAGAGGACTTCAGCATTTGGATGAGAAGAAGTGAACAGTCTCGTGAGAAGTAGTAAGATATTGGAAAAGAAACTGGAAAATCTGTTCCATTAGGGGAGCAGTAGCAGAAACACAAGATAATTGTAGTAGTAGGAAGACAGATTTTAAGCCATAAAACATCGAAATTAGGAGATTCTAGATTTACGAGACGTGTCACAGGAGTGTTAATGTTAATATAGGCACAGACTCCACCATTTAGTCGGAAATTGTGAAAAAAGTTGTAGTTAGAGACATTAAGATTGCTAGAGAAAGAATCCCTGTCCAACTGGGTCTCAGACAGAAGCAATAGGTTAGGACGAGAGGTAGTGAGATGGTGTTCAACAGACGCGAGATTAGATCGAAGGCCACGGACATTGGCAAAGTCAACAGAAAGCCCCCGCCTGCACCCACCCGCACGCCCTTTCATTCTCGTCATTCGAAGAGCATATAAGCACTCACCCACACTCACGTGCACACACACACACACCTACGTACACTCGCAAGCACACGAACGTACACATACAAACAGTAAACAGGCTAAAACGGGGTGTTAAAACAAAATAAGTGTATATATATATATATATATATATATATATATATATATATATATATATATATATATATATATATATATATATATATATATATATATATATATATAATAATATATAAAATAATCATCTCCCAGGAAGGACTTACGTCCTGTCAGTGGGATCTTTCGAGGAAGATCCTTGGGTTTCAAGGGCCCACGGCGGATACCGCTGGCTGGGCCGGGCCTATCGCGGATGTCGGAGATTATTCCCATCAGTGGCAGGAGCACTCCACTGAAGTACTCATTTAACGACTGAGTCATTCGGAGTTAAGCGCAAGGTGAAACCGCTCACGTTTCAGATATGTTTGCTCCGTTGGATCCGTGGTTGTATAGAGTTCAGCTATGAAAAAGTCTTTATATGCATACAAGGGTCCCAAAATGCTCAGTTCGTAGGTTACAATAACTCAAAAATCGTGTCAACTCCAGATTTGGAATGTCACGTGTCACAAGTGTATAATGGCAGTTAAACTACACTGTGTAAGTATGAATGAATTATTATTTATGAATACAAACCGACACTACGATATATGACGTGACGCACGGCCCTATTCCTCTTGGGTGTTACACCAGTATACCATCGGTGGTGATGTGTTAAAAAAAATCGTATTTCATGTTGTAAGTTTCTTCATAGATTTTAAATATAAATGAACAACAAAATAAATCTTACACCACGTGTTGTTCGGAACTAGTACACCTAAAAAATCTGTAACTTATAAATTATGTGTATTTTACGCTCTCAGGCTTACGATCTTAATTATAGTAGTATGGAGTATGCTTCGGAGGAAC
>SEYY01009205.1:22500-28557 GCA_009176605.1 Armadillidium nasatum
CCTATTATCATGCGTCTTGAAGTGTTTTGATCAAGCCAAAATTGCCATTCCAATACAGGGATTTTCTTTTCATTGGGACATTGACATTGATTACGTTCAACTATACCATTATGAACACACTTGCACGCGCTAATGTCGAAGAGACAAGAAAATGATTTTATTTTATCTTGATATTTTTGAGAAGATTGTTTATTTCTTGAATATTTCATCAAATCATTGACATTCACTATTAGTCTCTTCACTTTCACTATAACACTTTCAAATTCTATTGTTGGAATGCCTGCTTTATTGTATATGCCTTTAACTTCTGTTGCCACTAACTTTGCTAGATGAGTAACACTGGCATCTTTGTTGACTACTTGATGGAACTTGTAGGCTCTAAAAACATCCTCAGCCAGTGGTAGCTGATTTTCGACAAGTGGTTGTGGATAACCGAATATTGCATGCCTGTCTTTATGCCTTGTTGCACATGCCATGATACGTCTTGCAATAATAGTAAAAAACACTGCACCCACAGGACTTATCTCAAACGTCGAATAGTCTGGATCTGAAATGAGACAAAAATAGCTCTCAATTAGTATTAAAACCAAATTTTGAAGAACAAAGCATATAAAATTCATAACTTAAGAACTTGAAATATACAAAGATTGGACTATTATCTAAAAGTTTTAGACACGGAATTTTGATATTTTAAGTTTTGTGCTCAGCGTTTGTCAAATTTCCAAACCCATTTTTTTTTAATTTTAAAATGAAAAATTGCGGTAATTTTTTTTCTATTCAAGCGAAGTGAGTGAAATTTTCAGAGCTTATGTAGTCGGGGGAGATGCATATTTCTTACTTAGATAACTTCTTTGTATTTTTTATTAGTTTTGGATTTTTTCTTGAACCAAATTTAAAAACAAAAAAATTTTGGGAAATTTTTTAAAAATTTTCTTTAGAGTATACAAAAAAATTATCTAAGTAAAAAAGATGCATCTTGCCAAACTATATAAGCCTTGAAAATTTGATGTTGATAAGATGAGTAGAAAAAAAAATATATCAAAATATATCAGCCCCAAGCAAAAATAGCCGAAATACCCAAAAATTGGTGCCGGCCCTTAAAAAAATTAAAGTTGGGCCCCCTAAACATTGAGTAAATGCAAAATGATTTTTTGTCCCACTACAGGGAAGCCAAGGAGCACCAATTTGACCATGTTTGGTTATCCCACAAAAATTCAACCCAGCTTAATATATATATATATCAAATTTCTACGAGACCTATGATACCCATTGTCTTCGTATATATATATATAAGCTTAGGTCAGATTCTCATCCCCCCCCTTTTCCCCTCCACCCCCTACGAAAATATTTCGAAACATTCTGTACGAGAATTTTCATATTTGTTCAAAAAAAAAAAAAAAAATAGAAACTTTACAATCTTTTTTAACACCCCCCCCCCATCCTCCTAAAAGAATCCTGCCTGCCGTCATATATATATATATATATATATATATATATATATATATATATATATATATATATATATATATATATATATATATATATATATATATATATATATATATATATATATATATATATATATTATATATTATATATGTTTATGTGTGTGTACACGTGTGTTTATTAGGGAGTGGTAAATGGGTGTTTAATATTGTTTGAAAGAGGCTACCGCAAATCATGCACAGGAAATTCAAACCATTTTTATAAAAATGACAAAAATTCTGACCATTGTGACTAGTTTTGTAATTAAAACGTTAAAACCTTTCCTTTTTAACCTTTTCACGCACCCACCTCTCTCTCTCTCTCTCTCTCTCTCTCTCTCTCTCTCTCTCTCTCTCTAATATATATCTATATATATATATATATATATATATATATATATATATATATATATATATATATATATATATATATATATATATATATATATATATATATATATATATATATATATATATATATATATATATATGGGATGGAGTCAAGTAGCTGCAAAGTTTGTGGTGTTGGTATATGAAAGTTTTGTAAGTATCGGTATCGGTAAAAAAAAAAACGTCCGATACCGATACCAAAAATCTGGCATGATAGAAAACTGATTATTTCTGTAGAAAGATAGTTGCTTTCTGACTAAAGTTTGTCACATTAAATTTTATTATTATTATTATTATTTATTATTATTATTATTATTATTATTATTATTATTATTATTATTATTATTATTATTTGAGTAGGAGTAAAAGTAGCGTATCCCCAAGATCGAGTGGTATATATATATATATATATATATATATATATATATATATATATATATATATATATATATATATATATATATATATATATATATATATATATATATATATTATATATATACATAAACACACACACACCCCCCTTATTCACCTTTCCTTCAAAATTCCATCACACACACATTCGCGCACACTATCTTTCAACTCCCATCACTACCTCCCTCTATCTTACTCTGTCCTCTGCAACTGTTATTTCCTCTTCCACACAAACCTGTCAACTTCAAAACGTCCCTCACCCCATCCTTCCATCTCTACTTTGGCCTCCCCTCCACCTCGAACCTCACCACACTACTTACCATCTTATCCTCATTCATTTTTACATATGTCCAAACCACCTTAACACACCCTCCTCTCCTTTGCTCACTGTTCCCTCCTTCACGCATCTTCAAATCTCCCTTATTCTTTCGTTTCTGATTCTATCTACATTATCAAACCACAAATCGGCTTCAGGCTCTTTATTTCAAACACATCCAATCTTTTCCTTGACTGAGCATTCATCATCCATGTTTCTTACTCATACATGACAGATGGCAGACTTATACTCCGAAATATTCTTACCTTTATTTTCTTTGGTATTCTTCTCATCTTCCATGCTTCCTTCAATCTCCCTATCACTTTCATTCCTTCCATCACTATTTTTCATTTCCTTTTCATCCCCTCTTTTCCCTCCGCTAACATTCCCAGGTATGTGAACTTTTCTACCCCTTCAAATTTCTCTCTCCCTACCTCGACATTCCCTCATTCCTCCCCTCCTACTACATCATCCACTCCCTCAATCCTCATTACTTTACTTTTTGTTGGATTAACACTCAATTTCCTCAGACGAACATTTCCTTACAAAGGCTCTCATCAATATTCTCAGCTTCTTCTCTGACTCCACAACCAACATCGCAAACAGCAAAAAATTTACTTCCCATTAACCCACTTCACTTCTAAACTTCACACCCTTCCATTCCCTCTCCATTACATTAACAACTTCATACATCAACAAATTAAATAACCACGGCCACATAAAAAATAATTTTTTTAAATGTTTTGATCCCTTTCAGTAATCTCTCTTTCCCTCTAACATTCATACCTCACTTTATCTTTTTCACGCAATTTCTCACCATTTCTCCTTTGTTACTCACCCACTCCCCCTTCCTGTCAATTCTTTCACTCTTGATACTAATACCCTCCAATAAATCTTCCCTTATTTCCTTTTCCTCTATATATAGGCACTATGCACACATCCTGCCACTCCTCCTTCAACATACATTAAACATTCTAACCAACAATTCAACCACCTTTCCACCTCCTTCCCTTATCTCCCAATATAAGGGAGACTAGGGTAGGAGAGCTACAGAGGACTGAGTGAGATGGAGAGGGGAGGGTGAAGGGTAGGGTGTGTATGTGATGAATAATGGCTGGCACCACCCCACGAAAGTGGGAAAAGTGAAAAGTTAAATAATTAATATATATTATTATAAATGGAGGTGCTCCTCTTCAGCCTAATTTTTAGTAATTATGAATGCAGCATTCATTTAAATAGTTTATTATTGAATACATCAAATGAGAATTAAATTTAATGTTACTTTCGACGTTTCGGTCAAATTCTACGATCATTATCAAGACACTGTAATAAAAACAAATAATAAATGAAAAGTCACACATAACAGGTGCAAGACCAAAATTATTACTTAAACTAACAAAAATATAGTAATATGCTACAGCACTAAATTAACAAATTATTAAGTTGTGAAGTGAAACAAAGCAAACTGGACAGTAAAAGTTAACAAAATTATACTGAGAAATGATTATTGAATTAGTTGGTTTGAAAACATAAACAAAACAAAAAAATAAATAAACACACAGATACACAATTATAATCCTTATTACAACTAACATTACTCTTCTGAACTCTCCCTTCCCATACCTCCTCCGCTGAAAAGTATATATATATATATATATATATATATATATATATATATATATATATATATATATATATATATATATATATATATATATATATATATATATATATATATATATATATATATATATGGTCAGCCTGCACTTCTACATACTAACATATTTCAAAAACTACTGAACCTATGTAAAAAAGGAAAACATTTTTGGAATCTTTGTCGAATTTTGGGTGAGAAAATTATAAAATATTTGAAAAATAAAAAAAAAAAATGATTGTGTACGATAAGCGATGATCTAAGAAACCTAATTCGACTTTATTTAATCTGAACGACCGAAGATGGCCGTTGCATACAGGCCTAACCGATGTATTACACTATATATATATATATATATATATATATATATATATATATATATATATATATATATATATATATATATATATATATATATATATATATATATATATATATATATATATATATATATCAGCCTGCACTTCTACATACTTACATATTTCAAAAACTACTGAACCTACGTAAAAAAGGAAAACATTTTTGGAATCTTTGTCGAATTTTTGGTGAGAAAATTATAAAATATTTGAAAATAAAAAAAAAAAAAAAAGATTGTGTACGATAAGAGATGATCTAAGAAACCCAATTCGACTTTATTTAACCTGAACGACCGAAGATTGCCGTTGTATATAAGCCTAACCGATGTATTACACCATATATATATATATATATATATATATATATATATATATATATATATATATATATATATATATATATATATATATATATATATATATATATATGTATATATATATATTAGAGGTGGACCGGATAGTAATTTTTTACTATCCGCGGATGCGGATGCGGTTGCGGATATTCAATTGCGGATATCCGCAGATGCGGATGCGGATAGTTTAATTTTTTAAGAGTTTTTTGCCATAGATTCTTGGAATTTTAAATATAATATCCAGAATCTATGTTACCAGGGTGTGGGACGGGGACCCAACTCTTGAACACCTCACCAACCTCTTTCCCCAACCTCCACCCATTTGGAAAAAAGGTTATATATATATATATATATATATATATATATATATATATATATATATATATATATATATATATATATATATATATATATATATATAGCCAGTAATTCAGTATTACCTTCACACTTCACAGTTTCACATATTCCATTTGAAGTTAATAATTGGTAAGTTATTTTTTATGAATAAAAGCTTTTGGGCTCTTTCACGTGAAAGTTTGGTTCGCTTTTCGTCGTAAATTAGGCCTGCTCCACTGAAAAGATGTTCACTAGGAACACTAGTTGAAGGACATGCTAAATAAGTCCTTACCAGCTCAGCAAGAAAAGGGAAACTTTTGCAATTATCTCTCCACCAAACCAGTTGGTCTTTATCTGCCTCCAAACGTGGGAGTTTCAGATAATTTTCAATAATCGATATTGTATCCTTTGACACTTCTTACTGTGATTCTTTATCGCTGCTGGAAGTTAGATGACCTTTCATTGATTTAGCAATGCTTAAGCTAACAGATTTTGTTTCTTTTGTATCTGAGAGCTTTTGCTTTTTCTTGAAAGGCGTTATTTTAGCTGTTTCTATCATCTCATCGCATAAGCATCCTAATTTGATTTTAACATTCTGAGAAACAAGTGGTTTAAAAAATTTTGTTTTGTACCTATGATCTGAAAAGGTTGCAATTGTATAAGCATCATCATTTTCCAGGTTTTCAAATCTGTCGTTCATCTCCTTCATTATTGTTTCAGTCATCCTTAAAACTCCCTTAGACTTAATAACATT
>SEYY01009206.1:0-15646 GCA_009176605.1 Armadillidium nasatum
TGTGTGTAATTTGAAAGGGGAATTAAAGTCAGGGTGAATGAGTATTGGGGAAGTAGATAGTAATTCCTTTATTTTATTAAATGCCTCATTCTCTAAATCTGACCATATGAATTTAGAATACTTTTTCGTTAAGTTTGTAAGAGGAGCGCAGATTTCTGAGAAATTTTCTATAAACTTCCGATAGTAACTTGCCATGCCTAAGAATCGTCTCACTCTTTTCGCATTCTTTGGTGCCTGATAATCTCTAATTCCCTGTACCTTTATAGGATCTATTTGTATACCTTTTCTTGAGATGATATAACCTAAATACTTCACTGATTCCTTCGCGAACTTACATTTCTTTAAAGTTAATTTAAGCCCTGCATCTTTATATATTTTCAGTACCTGTTCTAGATATTTTAAATGCTCCTCAAATGATGAACTGTATAATATTAGATCATCCATGTAAATTTGACAAAATTTACCGAGTACTTCCGAAAATAATATGTTTAATACTTTGGTGAACGTACTAGGAGCTCCTGCTAATCCAAATGACATGCGGACGTGTTCGTATTTCAAATTATCTGGACCTATGAAACTAGTCTTTGGTCTATCTTCCTCTTCTATCAATGTTTGGTTAAAACCTTTCAGATTGTCTAAGACTGAAAAATAGCGAGATCCATTTAGTGAAGCTAAAATCTCACTGACCTTTGGCATACTCATTACTTCTACTTCTGTGACTTTATTTAACTGACGTCCGTCGAAAATAAATCTAAAACTCTGATCTGATTTCTTGATTAATAAAATAGGCGAGTTCCAAGCACTATTTGACCTTTCTATCAACCCTATCTTCAACATCTTATCTATGTGCTCTTGCATTATTTCTCTTGTCGCTTGGGGCAAACGATACTGAGGAGTAAAGATCGGCTTAGTTTCCCCTGTATTTATCTTATGCTTGGCCAAGGTACATAATCCGATGTCATCAGAAGTTTGAGCGAAGGCATCTTTGTATTTCTTAATTAATTCTATTATCTTTACCTGCTGACTAGTCTCGAGATTGTCTAAATCTACGTCTTCCAGATTAAATGCGTTTTCCGACTTTACAATATTTTCCACCTCTATCTCTTCATCCTCCGCTAAGAAAACGTCTCCTATTAATTCGTTCTTACTTATGACAGCTTCATGATCTAAATAATTGGCAATAGTAAAAGGAATTTGTAACTTCTCATTAACGCATGCAAGTGTATTCCCAACTCTCATTCCTCCCTTGCAATTCGATTCTATCACTACAGTTTTTCCTCTCCATTTCTTCCCTACTACGCCGTGAGTTTTTACAAAAGACCTCGGTGGTAAAACTATTTTCTTGTCTACTTTGAGTTTATTTTGATACAGATCTTCCTTCTGAATTTTAAAGCATTCTAAGTTATGATTGTCTACACATACAATCGGCATTATATGTTTATTTATTTGCATAAAATTTTCCTCTAAATCGAATGTAACCTTCCCTAATCTTCTCATAATATCTCTCCCAATCAAAATTTCTCCAGTGAACTGAGTTTTATCTAAAACATAAACCTCATGTACTATCCTGATTTTTCCTATGATTAAATAAAGAGAAACTTTCCCTAAAATATCTAATATTTCTCCTGTAACGCTAGATGCTTGTATTTTTGTGGGTTTTATTTTACTATTAACTAGATCCATTTTAGATAGTTTACAATAGAATTCATAAGAAACGACTGAAATATTAGCTCCGGAATCAAAAAAGGCTAAAGCTTTCATACTATTTACTTTTATATATACAACAGGGCTAATGTAACCGTCCTCAATGGATCTACCTACTAGTTTTTTGAATGATTAGGAAAAGGAGTGTTTCTTCTAACATTTAAATATGGGCATTGAATCTTCTTATGGCCTATTCCTCCACAATGGAAACAATCCATATTATTTACATGGCCGTAATTATTTCTGTTTTGATATCTAGGGTAATTATTATAATTATGGGTGTTTCTGGATCTATTGGGGTAACTAATTCTTTCTGGGTTATTGTTATTTATATTATTTAATGGTTTCTTATTAGGAATTAACTTTTCGGCTTTTACAGCTGCTTGTATGCAAGCATTATAAGTCGGATATTCTTGTATACCTATTAACTTTTTAATCTCCAAGTTCAATCCATTTATGAAAATAGAAATTAGAAATTGATCTCTACTTTCTACATTATTAAACTCTGTCAGAAATTCCATAACTTCCTCACTGATTTCATCTATCTTATCGGCGTAACTTCTCACATCTAAGTTATTTTGCTTAACGTTAGTAAATCTACTATAGGACTCTTGTTTAGATACGACAGTCTGGAATCTTTTGGCTAGAAAAACTACAAGTTCGTCAAACTTTAACTCCTCTATCTCCGGATTTGTGTTTAAGTAAGTTTGAGCCGTTCCGATACACAAACATCTCAAAATGTTTAATTTACTGTCTTCGTCCCAATTTTCTAATTTCGCTCTAACGTTAAATTGGTTCATAAAACTCTTAAAATTAGTTTTTCCATCAAATGATCTCATTTTACCTACAATACTTGAAAAATTAACAATATTCGCGTTCCTATTATCGTCTGCCATTTTGATATAATTTTTAAGAATGATTTTTATGCAACAACAATTAATTTATAATAGTTTCCCTAATTATATGATATCAAGTTCTTAATCTTAAAATATATAATGGAAATTAATTTTCAACCTTCTGACTACAGTTATATATCAATATGATATTACTTTACAAATACTATTTATTTCTTTATAATCTTTATTTATTTAATTTCCTATAGCCACCTTGTTAAACGAGTTTGGTTTTGATAATGAACAAAATATATTGAATGAAAAATTAAAGCTGTTATTAATGAAAGGGATGTCCCAACGAATGTCCCAACGGATTGAATGTGTCTCGCCGTCTGCCACCAATGAAAGGGATCGCCTAATCGGTGCTAGAATTAGTCGCCCTTCTTAAATAAAAATAAACTTGTAACTGTCAAAACCAATTCGTTAACAGTGTTGCTAAATAAAAGTCGTAGATGTTATTTTAATGTTTACTATATATATAAGATATTTACAAAAGGAACAATGCATTAAATGGTAATTTAATTAAGATGTTATGGTAGCGCGTGAAATAATTATTATACAAACTATTGGCCTATCTTCGGAAACGTGTAAGCTCTATACTAATGGAGAAGCAAACTCCTTGCATCTCCAAGGGACATGGTCTGCACCTTTTACAATCTTTGTCTTTACGGAGATTGAATAGACACTCCGTCTGTTCTAGGAAGGTTGCCTTTAGAATGCAATGTAACTCCTACAAAGCAAACTTTGATCATACATCAAAGCAAACCTAACTCTCCCGACTAAATTGGCTACTCCAGCCTAAGACCTACTCCAGATCTTAATGGATGCTACTCCAGCGGTCTATCCTAATCCAAGATAGATTAATCCAAGGGCGACGAGCTAAGTCATCAGCCAAGACCTGACTGGTCAATATTTCAACTCAAGATAAAGCTGAATCATCTTTCACTAATCTTCTTTTAAGCGACCTAATGAGTAGTCTTCTTTCTTACTTCGGACGATCTTAAAAATAACAATTACATAGTTTTCCATAATATTTACACATAAATATTATTATGAAGGATAACTTTTATATCCTTAATTCACTTTTACTTTATAAGAGTTTATTAGAAAAGTAGAGCTTCAATCGTATTCAATGTTGTTAAGTAATTTTTGTTTACTAACTAGATAACTTTTGGTATATAATTCTTCATTATGTTCGGTCGATTAGTCTAGTTATTCTCACATCTGTAATTTTCCAACTTGCATTCAAGTCTTTGTCGGCCATATTTGAAACTTTGCGTCACGTGATTCTTGAGAAATTCGTCTCTTGCACACTCAAGATTTCTATTTACTACATGCTTATTAATTATTTTATACCACTTTTAGTTTATTATTCACTATTCCTTCTTACATAATTACACATAAATATATAATACACATAAATAAATATATAAAACACTTATATCTAAACTAAATAATTATCTAAAGCTAAATAACTATATTTACAATTTCTGGAGTTCCGCCATTTTATTTGTACTTTGACACTGCAACTTTACAAGTCTTTTACTATTTTAAATAATTTACCATATAATGGGGAATTCATTTAACATTAAAATAATAACATAAACAAGAAATATGGATAAAATACTAATAATAATAATAATAATAAAATATATAAAACAATTCCATTTAATATAAATAATAATAAGCCAAAAACCTAAAATATCATTCTGCAAACGAACTAAATTACTATTCTAAAAAAAAAGGACTACATTGCTGTATTATTATCATTGAACAAAACTACAATAAAACCATATACTAAAATATTTTTAAACAATAGCTTATATATATATATATGTTTATATATATACATATACATCCGAATAATTATACTTCTAAATACTAAAATAAATTAAATAAAGTTACGCAAGTGCCACAATTTCAACACATTTCGGTTTGCCTCCGAAAATCAAGCGATATCATACTTCTTTGTCATTTATGATACAAAAGATATTTTCTCAGGCCAAGTTATATTCCAAAATCCTTTACAATATATATATATATATATATATATATATATATATATATATATATATATATATATATATATATATATATATATATATATATATATATATATATATATATATATATATATATATATATCTTATATGCAGACCTTCATTTTCAATGTTATTATTATATATATTTATATTATATATATATATATATATATATATATATATATATATATATATATATATATATATATATATATATATATATATATATATATATATATATATATATATATATATATATATATATATATATATATATATATATATATATATATATATATATATATATATATATATATATATATATATATATATATATATATATATATATATATATATATATATATATATATATATATATATATATATATATATATATATATATATATATATATATATATATATATATATATATATATATATATATATATATATATATATATATATATATATATATATATATATATATATATATATATATATATATATATATATATATATATATATATATATATATATATATATATATATATATATATATATATATATATATATATATATATATATATATATATATATATATATATATATATATATATATATATATACTTAAGGTTAAGCTTTTATTAAAAGACCTGAAAGAGAAGGGTCGTAATTAGTGTTACAATTAAATTATAAAAGGAGACTTACTATGAACTTTTTCAAAAGATTTGATCCTTGAAGTTCCTTCATATACGAATTCAATTTAATTAAGAACGTTACGCAGTTATATATTTGAGTAGAAGGCAATAGATATGATAGTAATAAAGAGTTGAAAAGAAAATACAACTTATACCTTATACCTTCGAATTCTGAGGACTTGTAATGAACAAGCAAAAACTCTTATATTTTTAATAACGTCTAGACTTGAAGATGATTTGATAAAAAGTGATCATGATTCAACAGGGAATTTAGTTGAAAAAAAATGTGCCACATAGATACAAAAAACAACCCAACTTTACAAACTCCTATCAAGGAAACCTTAAAATATATATAAAGTATATACACTAGATAAATTAGTGAAAGCATATAAACAGTTTTAATATTTTAAATATCTTCTTCTGGAAACTTTCACGCTCAATATTGTGTTATTCACATGACGTAATAATGACCGAGATTTAAACATGACATCAGTTCGTAAAAGCCGCTGATTTAAAGTCATTCTTTTTGAAGAAACTAATTACCATCTTTTATATATATTAATATATAAGTTATGACTATTATTATTATTATTATTATTATTATTATTATTATTATTATTATTATTATTATTATTATTATTATTATTATTATTATTATTATTATTACAGAACCTAAATTTTATAAATTTATCTCCAATAAGCATACGCCTCTTCCAAAATATACATGCAAACATTAACGTTATCATACATAGCAGCCACACTTACATACATTCACTCCCTCATGCTATCAATAAATATTTCTAAATATATCTCAAAAACAAAAAGCACTTAAATTCAATTACTTAAAATACAAAAATACTTAATTTCAGTGACTTAAAACGCAAAAACACTTAAATTTAATGGTCTAAAACACAAATATACTCAAGTCACGAGGGTTAAAGCACAAAACACTTTAATTCAGTTATTTAAAAAAAAAAAAATCTTTATTTCAAAGTTTAAGATACAAAAACACTCAAATTCAATGACTTAAAATTCAAAAACACCTAAATTCAGGAGCTAAAAGCTGAAAATAGATAGGTAGGTATTATATGAGAATTAGTTCATCAAGAATGAAGGATATGACTTCCTGATTAACAACTATATATATATATATATATATATATATATATATATATATATATATATATATATATATATATATATATATATATATATATATATATATATATATATAGTAAGAATTTTATATTGTTAATGTTAAATTTAATTAAATTCTTACCTTTACCTTGAAATTCTTTTATTGTTAAATGCTAAAGTTCAAAACCTTACTCAACCCACCAGCAAGTTTAATACTCCTGCGCCATATATCAAACCATAGGTTTAGGCTAATAAGTCCTACTAATAGCTTTTTAATTAATTAAATTTTATAGTTTTTTTTTTTAAAAATTGAATCTTGATATATTATATTATTAATGAGGACCAATAATAAATGATATTAAATAAACTAGACACAATGAGTAAACACGTTTCAACAGTTTAAACTTTTAATGTTTATCACAAAAATTTTCCATAGGTGTTTTCAGTACAAAATCAAGAATAATACTGAATTCAAAATAAATTACTAATGCGTTATTTACTACTGATGCGCGCGCAAGCTTAACATTAAATGTATCTGAACAAATGAATAAAGTTTTAATGTCAGAGAATATTATAGAAATTTTTACTGTTTAATGTTTTAAAATTTTAACAAATATTTTAGCTTAATATTTTACTATTAATAATTATTTAATTTTAATATTTCACAAATTATATTACACTCCCACAAAATTATTATATTTGCGAGACAAATACAATCAACTTACTTTCATGGAAATGTTAAATTCACAAATTAATAGGTTGGTTTAAAAAAAAAATATTTAATTCACATGTTATTTAATCTGGTTTTATTCATCAAAGTGTTCACTATAATCTCTGATGAATTTTCTACATTTTTCAGCTACTTTACGTTTAGGCTTTGTTACAATTGTAGTACTACTACTTTGATCTTTGATAGGGTTGATATTACTTATGTCATTGTTCAGAAAATTGCCTGCACTTGGCGCATTATCACTATGAGTAATGGATAACTCAAGAGGGTACAAATTTACTATTGAGTGGTATGCTATTTAACCATTACCTTGACTCAGTTTTATAGAGCGAATTTTATTGTCATAGCCAATAACCACTTCCAAAACCTTTTAAAGGAGCCAAAAAGGTCTAGGTTTCACTGGAGATCTTATCAAAACCACATCACATACTTTGATTTTATTTTCCCAAGAGATTTGATATAGATCTTGGCTATGCTCCCTAAGGCTTAAAAGATAACTTTCAAACCAGAGTTTTCGGAAATTTTCTAGGATATTTTCATTTTGTTCTAAAGTTTGTTCAACCCTAGCTTGACTATGACTATCAACCCAAGTATCGTCATATTCCTCTTTGAGTATAAGAGAAGTGTTACAATGCAAAGAATTAGGTGTTATGGGTTGTAAGTTGTCAGAGTTTTGAGACATATGTAAGTGGTCGGCTATTAATAGCATTCTGAATATTTGAAAGATTAGTAAGTAGCTCAAAATATGTTAATTTAGAACGACCTATAACCTTATACATACAGCTCTTGACTACCTTGATCATTCTTTCACACATGGTACCAATGAAAGCACTAAACAAAGGAATCTTAATGTGTTTGATATTAAATTTAGAAAGTTCAGCACTAAATTCATTTGATGTTAAAGCTTTATTTAAAAAATCAGTACTTTTGGAAAATGTTTTAGCATTGTCACTGTACAGGTAGTGAGGAATGTTGTAATAATTACAAAAACGTTGAAAGGCATATAAAAAATTAGTAACTGACATATCAGGTAACAACTCTAAATGGATTTCCCTTATATTCAAGGGGGCGGTTCATAATTTTTTCAGACCATTTTTTATGAAGATATGAAGAAAACGATTTTAAAGGGTAAACATTAATGCATATATTTAGATAATATCAGACGAATCGTTGTCTTTTTTTTTATAGGGGATCACACCCCCCTTTTTAACCATTTTCACTTTTTTCACTAAATCCTTAATAAAATATAAAATATTTTGTTTTCTTTTCTTTTTCTTTTAAAGATTTGTGAAAAAAATATGTAGGAATCAAATGAGCGCATGATTTTAATAATAGGTGATGGCTTAGATGGTTTAAATCCTTCCCAAATCATCGGAAATTTTTAAATTTTAATTTTTAAAAAATGTTTTAACTTCAAATGAATATTCAAATGTGACCGCAATTTTTGTTGGGATCATATTGATGTATTTATTTTCCTCTAACTGTCTCTAATTCAATAAAAAAGAGTTTGAAAAAGATCTTTGTCTTCGTTTTTTTGGCAAATTTTTATCTCTAAAAAGTACTTCTTCGAGAAAATCCCTCAAACGTAAGACTCATAATTTTATTTATAGTTAACATTCCAAGTTTGAATGGTCATATCTCAGTAACCACTTGGAGTTAAGAAAAACTAATTACATATTTGGAATCTGCGTATTATTTCCTATAAAAATATAACAACAAAATTTTTTTAAATTTAGTCAAAAATATTTTTTTTTTTTGAAGTTGCCTTATATCGCCAAACTCAAGATCACTCGACAAGTGTCACTTGAAAAGTCTTTTTCTCAGGAACCACTTCGAATTAGGAAAAACTAATTACAGATTTAGAATCAGCATATATTTTACTAAAGAAATGATGAAAAATTTTATCCTCAAAATTTAGGGTCCTTCCATTGCAGGGTCCCCCTTTGAGATTTTTTGAGTAGTTATATCTCAGTAAATATTTGGAATTATGGAAAACTAATTACAAATCTGGACTTTGCGTATTATTTTCTATAAAATGGTGGCAATAAAATTTTAAAAATAAAAAAATAAAAATTTTTCCTTTGAATGTGATTTGCCGACAATTTGAAGATCATTGACAGGTGTCACTTAAAAAGTCTTTTTCTCAGAAACCGTTCGGAACTATAAAAAACTACATACAGATTTGGAATCAACATAGATTTTACAATAAAACTGATAAAAAAAAATTTAAAATATTTCCCCAAAAAAGTTGGGGTCTTTCTATTGGGGGTCTCCCTTTGAGATTTTTTGAGTGGCTATATCTCAATAACTATTTGGAAATTTGCAAAACTAATTACAAATTTGGAATCAGCAGAAAATTTGCTATAAGAATACGGAAAAACAATTATAGATCTATAAAAAAAAGAATTTTTTTGGTGGAAATGAGTAATACACCGTTTTTCAAAGTCATTCGACAGGTGTTAATTAAAAAGTCTTTTTCTCGGGAACCACTTGGGATTTTAAAAAACTGATTACAGATTTGGAATCGGCATAGATTTTACTATATATAACTGATGAAAAAAATTTACTAATAAATTTCACCCCTAAAATGGACGAATATGTAGATGGAGCCTCCCCTCAAGCAAGTGAATATTAATATGAACATTTTTTACTTGTATTTTCCACAGGTTCTCTGACCCATACATTACCTGTATAATCTATACCTGTGTGTTGAAAAGGTGTGATTAATTTTAAGTGATGTTTTGGTATGCTAGAATACTTTGGGTACTTAAAAGGAAAAAATATTAATTTTTTTGCACAAGATACAATGATTAATCACATTTTTTATTACAGATCTTGACTGAGGTATCCAAAACCCTTGAGATCTTATATAATTTAAAGTAGAACTTAAACCCAAGTGCTGTACTCTACTATGACAATGCATTATAAAAAGCTTTGTAAAATGGTGAAACTTTGACAAAAGGAATTGGGTTATGGACATTGTAGGTCAAAATATAAACATTTTGATATTCTTCCTTTTGTTCTTAGAATATTATTTTCATCAAGGAATAAATTTAAATTTAATACTAAAACAGGGATTTTATTTGACTTTACTTTAGAACCTAAATATTCAATTTCTGTGGAGAAATGACAAGACTGCATTTGTTTGATCCAATAATGCAAGGACTTGATATTTGGATTACACTGAATTTTCAAACAAAATGGCTTAAACACATAAGAGGTGATATTAATTACCTTTTGATATGATGAGTATTTGGTAATATCAAAAATAGGAATAGATTGTGCATTAACAGTAGTATTAACATTTACAATAGTTAAACGTTTAATATCGGGGGATACACTTAAAAGTGGACACTGAGGCCATTTACTAAGGTTATTGGTAAGAAATTCTGGACCATGTAACCAAGTATCCATTACTTCACTAAATTTTTTATAATTAATACCACGCTTGACCAGATCTGCTAAATTAAATTTAGTATTCACATATGAATAATGAAAATTTATTTCATACGTTTCTCTTAAATGATTAATCAATAAATTAAAATCTTTCAGCCTGTTTTTAATATATTAGGATTTCAATTTTGTTTCTTTGGTTAACATCCAATTTAAAACTACTTGAGAATCCACACACAAATTTACAAATTTAATATGAATATTACTATAAGCACTCAATATGGCATCTAAACATTTGAGTGTCAACAGAACTCCCATAAATTCCAAGGTTGGAATACTGTATTGTCTTTTAGTATTTACAGGTGACACTTTAGCTTTTGAGTATAACAAATGACCTTCACTATTATCATTGCAAGGAATAAGCAGTAAAACCATAAGCTGATTTACTACTATCACTAAATATATGCATAGCATACGAACATTTTTCATTAAGTACTTGTCTATGGAAATTCTATTTCATGCAATCTTCTTAAATCACACTCTAATTTCTGCCACTCATTGATCACTTCTGAAGGTAGCACATCATCCCATCCAAATTTTTGCTCCCATATAGATCTTATTAATAATTTACCTCTAATGGTAACAGGAAGAGCCAATCCTAATGGATCAAACTGTCTGGAAGTCTCAGATAAGATAAGGCGCTTTGAGTTTGCAGAAGAATCAAAATCTACCTTTGCTAATGAAATAGTATCGTTAACTGTATTAAATCTATATCCTAAAATTTTTTCTAAGCTATCACTATGTTCCACTAATCTATCATCCTGCTGCATGACATTTCTGAGTTCTGAACTGTTTGAATTCCATGACCTCAAAATAAATCCCCCCCATAGCCATTCTATCATATGTCAATTTATACAAAGATGTTAACTCACAGACATCATTACCAGTAAAGATTAAATTATCACAATAAAAATTAGAGCTTAAGATTTGAGTACATTTATCATTAGGAAATTTTGCTGCATGATGTGCCATCACATAATGAAGAATAAAGGGTGAGGTGGTATATCCAAAGACTATAGTTTTATACCTATATGTGACAAGTTGACCATCTTTTTCCCATAGTAGGCAAAATTTGTTTTTATCAAACTCATCCCTCAACCTTATCATTAGAAAAGCTTGTTTCACATCACTCAGTACTACATAGTTGTTAGTCCTAAAGATAAATAAAAGTTTTAAAAGTGAAGTCATCAAATCTAAACCAGTATATGAAGCTTCATTAAGAGATGGGGATAATTTATTCACTTTTAAAGAACAGTTCAGTACAGGACGAATTTTAGTTGTTACCTGTGGATCACTTCTGATCACAGGGCGGTGAGGAACATAAACATAATCATTAATTTGGTGAGGTTTTACAGAAATTTGCTCTAATATATCCTCATTTAATTGTTTTTGAAAGACATCATCATATGCTTTCATTAAGTTATTATTTTTAAGGTAGGTAGTTACTTTATTTAAAACAGCAAGTGCTACTTTAAAGTTTGAAGGGCACTAAATTAATTTTATCTTCTATCCATGGTAATTTAACATAGTATTTACCATCTTTAAATTCAATATTTTCTTTAAATTTCTTTACCATCTCAACATCATAATCTGTCATGTCCTGGTCTGATGATGATATGCCCATAGATTCAAAAGAGAATAGATTTTCCAGGCCATTATCAACATCTGTATCAGTTAATATTTTCTCTATTGGATTAAAATAAGTTTTTAAAGGAGAAATTATTGAATTAATAATAGTTTCATTAATACAAGAACTATTAATATTATTTACATCATTGTCACATGGGCTTTTACATTTACTATTATTTTGTTTATATAGATTAGATAACTGATCTGTATTTAAAAAATGTTCAATGTTTCCAAATGGTAAGATTTTCTTATTTATTAAAAAACAGCTACCATTCATACAAGAAGTTAATTCAAAAGAGGGAAGAAACTGTAAGACATCTACACCCAGTAGTGCATCAATTTCAAAAACAGATTTATTTAAGCCATTATAAAATGAGGAATCTGCTAAATTATATCTTTTCTTTAAATTATCTAAAGCATATTCTAAACCATTTACTTCATACTTTAGTTTAAGATCTTTATCTACCAGTAAAGGCATAGTAATAATATTTTGATTTTCCAGTTTTAAACCTAAAGTAATTTGTTTAAAGTTTCTCTGACCAATTCCTATAAATGTCTGGATGTCAAAGTTAATATCCTTTAGGTCATTGTAATTAGTACACAATTGTTTAGCTATATTCTCACATATGTATGACCTCTGTGAACCTGAATCGACTAGACAGCGAACTGTCTTTACCTTGTTACCTCGTATGACTTCTAAAGTTAAAGTTGGAAGTAAATATACATTGTCAGATCTCTGATTAAAGCTAATGCATAGACAATTTACTAAATCTTTATCTTTATTATTAGCTTGATCACAAAAGGCAGCTATGTGTCTACGAGAATTACACTGAAAGCAGGTATATTTCAACTTATCATTTTTACCAAAGCAACTGTTTTCATCATGACCAACACCAGAACACAAAGGACATAAATTCAATTCTCTTAGAACCCTTTTTTCCTTTGCTCAAGTGTAATATATTTATTACATATTATTTATTAAAAACTTTTTATTAATATGTGTGACTCAAAAGTGAATTTCCAGCAGACCCTTCAATCAAAAATTCAATATTATAAGTTTTTAAATCATAAACAAAAGTTCAAATGTTCGAATGTCATTAATGTACGATTTCAATCCAATAAAGTCTGGATCATATCCTTGAGGAGGTTTACTATTTATTAACCTTTTTTAAATTTCATCAATAATATAAGGTACATCTAAAAATTGTTCTTTCAATAAGTCAATAGCTATTGGATAGTTTTCATCTTTTATTGAAAGATGACTTATTAATTTACGAGCATACCCTTTTAAATATGTATGCAGATATGACAACTTTACACTATTTGAATAAGCTTTAGAATCTATAATAGTATTAAATTGTGTCAAAAATGTATGAAATTCAAATTTATCCTTACTTGTAAGTTTGTAAAAACTGATTTGTTGAATTTAGGCTATCATTATTTGGGTTAGGTTTATCAGCTGAGGAAACCTCAATAAATTCTCTAAAATCATCTAAAGATAATTCCAAAGAAAAATGATATTCAACTTGTGATTCAACTTCTTTTGTAAAAAAATCAAAATCAACTTCTTCAACCTTTTCATCTTCTAAAACATTTAATATTTCACTATCATGTATTTTAATAAGGTCAACTTCTTTTAAAATCTTTTCATATTGAACTTTAAAAAATGAAGAAGTTAATTTACCCTGAGATTTAAACTCATTTAATTTATTTATAACTATGGCAATAGTCCTCTTTTCCTAGAAATGGTGGAAATTTGAGATTTATATTTACTAGATGTATCAATATCATCACTACCAGCCATGGTAATTCTAGTCTTAAGTCTATTTTAGATCTATGTTAATTAGGTTAGGCCCATAACTATAGTGACAAGTTAGGTTATATTAATTTAAGTTAGGCCTATTTACAGTCTTATTATAATAAAGGACATAGGTTAGGTTATATTAATTTAAGTTTATATTCTAATTTAGGCTATAAGCTTAAGTTTTAAAAATAAGCTTAGGCTATTAATAGTTTAAATCAAATTAGTTTAAGCAAGGAAATACCAAGCTTTAGTATAAATTTCCAAGTAAGTCTAGGCTGGCTAAATACTAGCCTTTAGATTATGTAGTTCATCAGCCTAGGGCCTAGTTTAACCATTAATAGTTTCAAGTAATCATATTCATTTCTTAATTTTTGTAAGAATTTTATATTGTTAATGTTAAATTTAGTTAAATTCTTACCTTTAGTTGAAATTCTTTTATTGTTAAATGCTAAAGTTCAAAACCTTACCCAACCCACCAGCAAGTTCAATACTCCGGCGCCAGATATCAAACCATAGGTTTAGGCTAATAAAGCCTACTAATAACTTTTAATTAATTAAATTTTATAGTTTTATTAAGAAATGAATCTTGATATATTATATTATTAATGAGGACCAATAATAAATAATATTAAATAAACTAGACACAATTAGTTAACACGTTTCAATAGTTTAAACTTTTAAAGTTTATCACAAGAATTTTCCATAGATGTTTTCAGTACAAAATCAAGAATAATACTGTATTCAAAATATATTACTGATGCATTCTTTACTGCTGATGCGCGCGCAAGCTTAACATTAAATGTATCTGAACAAATGAATAAAGTTTTAATGTCAGAGAATATTATAGAAATTTTTACTGTTTAATATTTTAAAATTTTAACAAATATTTTATCTTAATATTTTACTATTAATAATTATTTAATTTTAATAAAAAAAAAAAAAAAAAAAAAAATATATATATATATATATATATATATATATATATATATATATATATATATATATATATATATATATATATATATATATATATATATATATATATATATATATATATATATATATATATATATATATATATATATATATATATATATATATATATATATATATATATATATATATATATATATATATATATATATATATATATATATATATATATATATATATATATATATATATATATATATATATATATATATATATATATATATATATATATATATATACAATGCACCTTATCCCGCATGATGCAGGGTGGTGTCGATATATATATATATATATATATATATATATATATATATATATATATATATATATATATATATATATATATATATATATATATATGGGGGAGGGAAGTAGCGCTTCCGAGGCGATTAAGATTACCTCCCATTGGGTATACGGGATGTTAAGGGCACTTCCCATCTCATCCTGGTGCCCAGTGGTACGCTCCTTTTTGCGCTCATATACACTTCCTTCTACACGGAGTAGGGTCTCCTTTTACACACAATAAACACTATTTCATTCACACATCTCTTAAAAAAAATAAT
>SEYY01009207.1:0-18748 GCA_009176605.1 Armadillidium nasatum
AAATTATAACCAAAAGAAAGGAAAATTATGATAAAAATTGTCAACATTTTAGTAAGATAAGTGATAGAAAAAATAGGCTCTAGAATAAATTTTAATGATTAAAACTATGCTACTAACAAAGATGCATATAAATTTTGATTTTGATCGAGCCCCCCAATCACAAAAAAAAGGGGGAAACTTCTGTCATCCATTTGCATTTTCATAAGTTAAAACCAAATCTGGTTGTGAGTTGACAAAATTCGCAACAAGGATTAAACTTAGCGGGTGGCACAGCCTTGTTGGACTTAGGCTTATTAAAAAGTTGTGTCATCAACGCAAGTGTCTGTGATACCATAGCGTTGTGAGCTTGTTGTGCAGCTAAGCTTTCCGCTATGAATTCCCGGAATTGCTGATCCGTCATGGTTTCGGTCGGGAAACGGGGTGTGCTTGCGGGATTCATTGGTTGATGATTGAGGTATATACGTAGGGTAGTCGACGGTAGGTTGGTTGTACTTCCTCCGTCAACCTCAGGATGCTACTGCTATGGACGGTTTCCTTTCCTTAGGACGTACCGACCACTTCCGGTGATTGTGGTGCAGCAGTAGGAACTGGATCTACATGCGAGCCGATAACAATTCTAATATCGTGGCATTTTGTTTGCTCAATCGCTTGATCCACTTGCGTATACCTCATAACAACCGCAAACATTTCTTTTACGCTTTGATCCCTGGGTTGAAATTCAAGGTAAAGTTGCACCCCTCTGGTTTTCAGATTGTTCTGGTGTGGAACAGTAGCCTTAGTATTAAATTGTAACGGCGTATCCAATTCAATCAGCTGGTCCACGGTTGCTTTTCATTCTTCAACGTTCATTATCGGTTTTTCTGCCATAGTACTTTTTGTTGTTGAGTTATTTCTCCTTTTTGTGATCCTGGCAGGGTCGCCAAATATTTTCTCTGGACGCGTCGGGCCCTAATGACACTGTAATACTCTTTTACAAAATTAAGGGGATATTGCGGAATATGATGAGTATGGAAAACCTATGTAGATTGTGTAGACCTGTAAATCTGGAATCAGCAAAGAAACCAAATCGATGTTTCAATAACTTCTCAACAGTTCCAACATCTGCTAATACCAAAAAATATAAACAAAAATATGGGAAAAAAAATAAATAAAGCATCACCACATACCAGATAATTAATGTAAAAATAGATCCAGGTAAAAATGTGAGTAAATCTCCGCTGGCTGATTAACTTCCAAAAAAATGCATAAGCTTTAAGATGAACAATGAAATGAAGAAGTTGAGGGAAATATTTAAAGTCTCACACAAAGCCACAATTTACATGCAAAGAAAAATAAAAAAAAATCATTAGTAACTGTGCAACATGCCCACACATGTAAGTGAAAGCAAGAGAGAGAGAGAAAAAAAATTTACCTTTATACAGGGTGAGTCTCCTCAAGTAACCTCCACTCACATGCGGGAAAAGAATAAACAAGCACAAGAAATTTTGATAGTATTTAATAAAAAAAATAGATAAACCTTTTTCTTTATATATATATATATATATATATATATATATATATATATATATATATATATATATATATATATATATATATATATATATATATATATATATATAAGTAAAAACAGTAGAACAAAACAAAGATGCAACATTTAAATTTAGTTTAATAGTTACAAGTTATATCGACAGTTATATATATCGATATAACTTGTAACTATTAAACTAAATTTAAATGTTGCATCTTTGTTTTGTTCTACTGTTTTTACTTAAAATTAAGCTTAAAAGAAGCACACCAATTTACAATATTATATATATATATATATATATATATATATATATATATATATATATATATATATATATATATATATATATATATATATATATATATATATATATATATATATATATATATATATATACCGTGTAATCATAAATCTATAAATAAGTGAATATTTATATATCAATCATATATCAATATATCAATTACTTGGTTAAGTTTACTTAAACAAGAAAAGAAAATAATACACAAACCAACACACTGTACATCCAATGCGCAGGCACTCCAGTTCATTTTACTCTCAAACAACAAAAATCTTATAGTAAAATATAAAAAAAAATATAATACCCATATAAATATAAACACTCAACTAAGCATATATAAATATAAATATAGATATGTGCAAGTATCTTAGAAACAATTTAATTACTTCAAATTTCTTATTATTAATGTTAATAAAAATGTTTGGCTATTTTATTTAATATAACCATTGAAGGATTCTAACCTTCATTTTTATGGTGAAAATATATTTCTGCTAAGTACAAAAGGAACAATGTCTATGCTGTCCGAAACAAACTAGACCTTCACACCCCAGAATATGGGCCTCTTTAAACTATAAAGGTATCTGAACCAATTGATCTGGGCTCCTATCAAATAAAAGAACTCAAGGAGGAGGGGAAGGCTTCAAATAAACAGTATTCACAATAGAAGATCAGTGAATGGATCTTTTCAACAGGAAAAGGTCCCACAACCTGAACCTAAAAAAAAATTTATTATACTCTATAATATTATGATCCTAAAATTGACATCTTTATAGAAAATTTCTATCTTGACAAATTATACTGACAAAAAAAACAAAAAAAACAAACAAAATAAACTATAGCTAAGATTGGCCCACCTCACACAAGGTTGAGGTTAATCTTCAAATAGATATACTAGTTGAATCAGAATTCAGACACACAGACGTCCCTCCCTATATTGATAACAATAGTTGTTATCAATATAGGGATTGAAAATTTGGAACATTCTCAAAACGAACAATACAATTAAGCCTACCTTAAATCCCTTTGATCTTTGAAATATTAAAATAAGAACTTTGTGACAAATAGAAAATAATTAAGCTTTGGAGTTTTCTTTTATTTAGAAACTCATATCAACAATCAACATAATATTTAAGATCTGTAATTAAAAATACTTTTTGATAATAGAGAGAAAAAAAAAACTACACACATTCATGTATGTATTCAAAGTACATACATGCAAAAAAAAAATAACAAAAAAGAGGAACTTTCCTACAACATGACAAGAAAACAAATAATAAATTATAATAAATTGATTTGACAAAAACTCACAGGTTATGGAAGCGATGTATGGGAGAGTGCGTCACCCAAGCTCAATTGTGTCGAAGAATCAGAAGAGTGTATAGGTAGGGACCGACCGGGGTTGGAATTTGGCCGGGGCCGGGGTTCTGGCTGGGGTTTCCTAAAATTTGTAAAGAGGTCAAAAGCACTGAAATTTAAGGCTAAAAAAATTAGATATAAGGTTTATTTAATTGTAAGGAAGGAGTAGAATAGCCAACATTCACTTAAATTAATGATTATATGCATTTTCTCCAAAAAAAAAAAAAAAAAAAAAAAAAAAAAAAAAAAAAAAAAAAAAAAAAAGTACAAAAATTAAAAAAAAAAATATTCTAATTCATAATAGTGATTCAACAGGTTTACTTAAGTAAGACCCTAAGGTAAAGTTTGAAAAACTGTAAGATATAAAATTATCAATTTAACCTGTATTTATACATATCATTGTTATTTTATTGCCATGTATCAAACTTGTATCATTTAGCTGCATTATTTAAAAATTATTATTTTGTTTATACTTTCAGTCAATATGGCTAAAAGATCAGCTTCTGCAGTATTTGAATACTTTACAATGTTTCAGGATAGGCTCGAAATAGCTAAATGTTAACATCTGCAGTCAGAAAATTAGAAGAGAACCTCTGGGTGCTACAAGTAAAAAAATTTCAACCAAATCTTTATGGAGTATCTAAAATCAAAACACAAAGATGAACATTCACTAGCAGAAAAGGAGCAGTCAAAAGAAACAGAAAAGAAAAAAAAATCTTAATTTTCTTATATTTTGTTTGAAATTTTTTTTTTTATTATTTGACTGATTGAGCTGAAATTTTCAAAGTATGTGAATTTTTTCACGAAGTTCTGAGTTGATTTCGAGCATTTTTTTGAGTCTATAACGGTTTGAAACTTATTTGGACCCAAAGTTGAAAAAAATGAATAACTGGATCAAACCACAGGTTCCACATGAGCTGAAAATTTAGCTGAATACCTTTGCCCCAATTTCTTGCATTGGTGGAAATAGGTTTTTGATATTACGTCTAGAAAAAAAGTTATATAACCACTTGAAAATTTGTTTAAAAAAATCGTACCCTTCTGGAGGAAAAAATTATTTATAAAAAACGCTACCTACTATTTTTTTTTTTATTTGTGAATATTGTTTAGAAGAGGGCAGGGCAACAATATTTATTTAGTGCATATTTAAATGCTCTTTGTTTGAAGCGAGATATAGCCTCTCAAACTTTGGGAATTTTTGAAATTTGGCCAAAATGGACCTTTTTGAAGGCTATATCTCAAAACCAACGAATGTCATCGAATAAAGTACATAGAGGAATTTGTAGCTCCACCCCTCCTCTATACACACCAAAAATAGGAAATGTCATAGTTGTATTTTTTAAAAAAAATTTTGTCTGAAAAGGTGGATTTTTTTATTTCAAAAAAATTTTTTTTTCTATAGTTGGTCAGTTTTTGGCTTATAACATTTTTCCTATAACTCTGGGAACAAAACTCTATTAGAGACTTTTGTATCCCATTTAATTTTGAATAAATAGTCCAATTTTCAGCTCATTCTAAAAAGTGGTTTGGCACCGCCATTCAATTAAAAAAGGGTAAAATTTCAAAAAAAAAAAAAAAAAAATTTTTTTTTTAACCGTAATAGACTCGGAAAAATGCTAGAAATGGACTTTTCTTACCGGTAAAAAATCTATATAACTGAAAGTTTCAGCAGAATCGGCTGAAAATTTAAAAAAAAAAAAAAATTTAAGTATAATTTGCCATTTTAACCCCGGCCGGCTAACCCCGGTTTTCCCTGATTTTTGGCCGGGGCCGGGGCCCCGGTCGGTTCATATGTATAGGACCAGTGTAAAATTCTATGTATGGGACCCCTATTGGCACCCTTCCAAAGACCCCAACTTTACCCCTTCTATTGATATACAAAGTTATAGAAAACTGACTATGTGACAATCCAAAAAATTGAATCTTGACTATTCACACAAGCCTCTTCCCTATCAAATCCAATGTGATCTATGACTAAAAGAGACCAACAAATGAAGAAACCTCCTGGGAATGGATGGAATGTCAATGTTATTTAAACATAAAATACAGACACATTCAACAACCATACATCCTTCTCTATTTACTACTGGGAGGAAGTATCAATAAGTCGATTTTCTTTATATGTTTATTACAAATCCAATTGTAGATATGAAAATAAATATCTTTGAAATATGAAACAAAAATCTTTCCTTAACAATTATTAATAACCAGGTTATTAATTACGAGATAACCCCATTTTATATAATACAACAAACAAAAAATTTTTTAATTAATGAATAAATAATAACTTAATTATTATTTACGATATAGTAATACTTTACTTTTAAAATTCAAAAGGTTCTCAATATTATACCATAAAGTCCAAGATTTTTCTCAAAATTATAAATATACTCTCTCATTTACCATTATGGTCAACAAGACCTTACCGAACTCCAGTTTACACCCCCCAGGCGGAACTTCAATCTACCATTCGCCACAGAAAAAGAAGAACAAAGGAATAGGAGAAGGAAAAGAAAGTGTTAGTAAAGATTACTGAAACTACCTCAGTACAAAAATTCTTATCTTAATATAAATCCAATAACACAGTTGAATATATCAACTATGTTAAACAATTGATTTTCCTTTTGGAATAATCTTTTTCTATATTTTTTCACTTAGGCTTGTCAACTTCGGCCTCCGTACTACTGCCCAAGGACACCTTCAATCAGTTTAAGTTAAGGAGACAACACCAAGATCCAAGACTTAAATCCAGGACTGAAACCTTGGAAAAGATACAATTATCTTAGTTACTGCACTTAATACACCTTCTTATATTATATTACATTTTCATATTATATTTTGTTTTGATATACCTTTACCTTAGAAAAGATGTCTTTTTCTATTCTAAGGCTCAATTTGGTTTTTCGAAGATACAACAATGGAATTTCTAAACAAAAATTTAACAATTAGTATTATAGCTAATTCAGTATTACAAAAATAATTATTAAAATATTATTTCAATTAAACATTACTTGAACAATAAAAAACTAGTACCTTTCTTTGGAACATCTTATATAATTTTATTTTCACAATGTAAGAGTTGTTATTTTGGTTGAGAATATTTTCTATAACTTGATTTTTACAAGTCTCTATGCAATTTACAAGTAAGAATAACATATAACATAAAGAATTACAATTTCATGATGCTGAAAATATAGTAAATGTAGTATTTTATCTAATGACTCAATTAAAAGACTGAACAAAAAAAAATAGTTATAAACTACACTACATATATATACAGGGTGAGGAGGGTAGATGAGCTTACTATGAGCTCAACACTCTTCTCAACCTCTCTCCCTTTCACACTCCCCTGCTAGAGAGAAACCCCCTCTCAAATCTTTATATTATTTTTTAAATCTTTTGATCATCTCCTTTTCATATTCTGCCGCTTTTATAAGATAATCTAAACTCATCACTAGTTTTCTCTTTTCACCTTGCCCTTTACTAGTCTTATTATCCAAGAAATTTCTAACCACTGCATGGGCTTCCATAGCAACATTAGTATTTACTTGTTCATTTTGAGAGGCATTTTGATCACATACATAATTATTTCCAAAGTGAGGAAAAGAAGAAGGTTGGTTAGTAAATGAGTGACTTCCTATGACTAAGGGGACTGGATAGTGTGTGGAAGTATACGGTGTATAGCTGAATGAAGAATAAGACTCCTCATTACAAGCGTTTGGGTATGGGGAGTCTATTACTAAACCAACACAGGAAGTAGATGGTTGTTCCAAAGTTCCGAACCTGTATAATATTTCAGAGATTCTATCAGGTGGTGATGTTGATCTTGGTACAGGTCGATTTACAGAGGTATTGGATGGTAAACATTGGTACGGGATGTTTGGACCATCCCCTAATAATGACTTCCTTGGAGCAGGTGTTGGAGCCGTGATCTTTACTTTGATAGGTTGTGCTTGCGTACTGGTACTGTTTCCTCAAAATTCTCTAAAGATTTTCTGATGATCAAATAGTACCTCAGAAATTCCTGCGTTTCATGTAATCCGTCGGGTAACAAGTCAGAGTTTAGGTTCAACGATTTCTTTTGTAAATACTCAGTATGGGGCACTGATATCTTTTTTTGTGATCGATGACATGCTCGTTTTTCAATGAAGCAATTTAAGGCTCCATTCCCATACAACAATTTCTTTCCGGACCAATGAAATTCATCCCGACACTAACTCTTAAAAAGTCGGTATGCGTAGATAGAATGTTCTTGCATTGGTTCTTGCCCCATTCTATAATGGTTTTTCAGAAAATTCCTGTAAGAAAAACCCCAGTTTCGGACATCCTTTGTTGGTTAAACTGGTATAAGTCTTTTACGGCTGGTATTGATAAATACACTTCACATTCAGGGTTTACTGAAGAAACATACTGCATAATGAAATTCATTAATCCAGGAATTGGGTCAACTGATACATGTAAAGCTGGTCTAAATACAGTGATGTCCTGTTTTCCTTTTGTTCTAATTGGTGTTCTGCGCCATCCATAAGGTGTTAAGGCCCATAAAATAATCATATGCGTATGGGGATTCATTTTACGCTTTATTTGACTTAAACAGTCATCTAGAACAGCTCCTGAGTGATATTCTACCTGTACCTTTACATTATACTGATTCTTAAGGTGATCTCTTCCCTCAACAAACATTCTGACTTCTGAACTACCAACCACGAGAAGGTTGATATTTCTCGAAGGAGGTTGGGAACTTGCCATGACTTAACTAAAAAGAAAAAGAAGAAAACAACATATTAGTAATAAATTTCCTCGTTCAAAATCCCAGTTCCACACTCCATAGCGAAATGGAAAAATCAAAGCACACCACAGGTTGTTTAAACTGGAGATTTTCGGTATCAGTCAAACCGCATGATGGGTCAAAAAATTTCAAAAATAAAAATACATGAAAACAAATTAAATTCAGTCAACAAAACATTAAAATAATATAAATAACATCAACTCAAAACCTTTCATTTAAATATTTTTAATATACCTTCGACTTTTATATGTGTTTTTGTTTATTAATTTGGGAGGAAAGGAAAGAAAAAGAAAGGAAAAAAAATTTCAGACTCTATTACTTTCTCCTCTTCCATTCCAATGGTGTACTCATAATATGTGGATATTCCTCAAGCAACCCCTTTAAGTATGATCTCGTTCGAGGTCGCTGAGGTTGTTGAACAGGAGTCTCAACTATTAATTTCATCAAGCTTTCTGTTATAGATTCTCCAGTCTCACTCTTTCTTCTTATGGTTTGTCGTTTTAACAAAAGCTCCCCTTCCACGGAATAAGTGGGGGATAATTCTCCAACATTTGGTATTGATGAAATATGGGTTAGCTGATAATTTTCCTCTAAGAATCCTAATAACTCCCGGTGTCGTAGCTACGTATTTTTAGAATATATTAATATATAATAGTATTTTGACAACTCTTTTCTTTTCAGATATTGCGTTGTGTTTTTCAAATTTTAATGATCGTAATTTATTCTAATTATATTCAACTCAGGACCAGCTTAAAGAGTTTTCGAAGACTTACTCTTTTCTTTTATTTTTATAACCTCTATTTATAAATTTATGAACTATGTATTTTCATAAATAGTATTCAATATCATGAAATATCAATCAATGCAATTACTTGTTTGAACTATCAAACAAAAATCCCAAACGATTATGTACTATCCATAGAAACAAAATACTTCTTAAAGGTTACGCCAAATTATCTTAAATGTCAACTAAATAAATCGCAAAAATAATTCTGTGTTTACTCAATGGAGAACGATTGTCAACTAAATAAATCGCAAAAATAATTCTGTGTTTACTCAATGGAGAACGATTGTCAACTAAATAAATCGCAAAAATAATTCTAAGTGTTTACTCAATGGAGAACGATTGTTATCTCATGAAAGTTTGGTAAGTATGAGTTATCTTAATCTAATCACCAAAAGATTCGAGAAATTCAAGTTGACTAAATATTATACGTTGAAACGATCTCGTAAATATTTTTTGTGTATGTAAAAGTCGTAACTCAAAATCAAAATAGTCGATTAATCCAAAGGTTTAAACAATATCAGAAGTAAACTATTGTAAAATCCTTTACGAATTATAAAAGCCTGAAATCCAAATCAAAATGGTCGGGAAAATTCGAAAATTCCTTCGTAGTAGGACAAGAATCGACTTAACTCTTATTCAAAAATATTCATGAATTACTGATTAATTACTGATTAAGATATTGTCAATCATATAATAATCATAGCCGAAAACAAAACAAAATAATCTAAATAGACAAATTATTAAAGAAACAATAACCAAATTATCGCAATTTATTTAACATAAATTATCTATTGCTTATTTACATATGTAATTAATAAATTTGAACAAATTATAAACTTGAATGTTTTCTATTAAAATTCTCGAACAGTTTTTTATTTATTCTTCAAATACAGATTAATTTCCAACTAATTCTTAATCTTTTAAATGTAAATATCAAAGTACAGTATGGACTTCGTTTTTTATTTATTTATCTCTTTTGAGAGTGCCTCACTTTATTCAGAAATTACTAATATTAATTTTATTTTCTAAGTTATAATAACATACAGCGTATGCTTTAGTTATTTACTGTAATAGTATACAGCGTATGCTTCAACTATTTCTTTTTATAACGTACAGCGTATGCTTTAGTTATATAGTGCAATAATATACAATGTATGTTTCAGCTATTTCTTTTTATAACGTACAGCGTATGCTTTAGTTATATATTTAATTATATCGATTATTTTGCTAAATTACTACTGTTATAATATAAATAACTTAGTGATAAGAACTGCACTTAAATCAATACGATTATATATAACTATATATATATATATATAGTTTTCAATATTTACTAGTTTTCTTAATTTATATTTACCGATGTTAATTAATATGTTTTCTTTTTATACGCAATTATATAATCTTTTCGTAATAAGTTCAAGTAATCAGAAAGTGACTTTCTAATGTCGAGTCTGAACACAGAATGAAAAACTGCTTCGATTGCCTCTGATCCTAAATTTGGCAACCACCAATAGGTGCTATTTTGATTCTTAAGCTGGTACTATAATTAGATTTCGTATCATTTTCCCTCGTCGATAGTACAAATTCCCTGTTTTCCCACGGCCTTCTAGCAACACTTCTAGATTATTCCTTTTGTTTACATTTTCCAAATTTCAGCCGCCATTTGCCTTTTATTTCCTTTTTGTATTTTTTTTATTATTTATTTTCATTACTTTTAAAAGTGTTTTTTCTTTTTATAGTTCTTTCTTCATATTCTCGAACTATTAAGCTGTATATATTATTTTCTCAATGAAAGATATTTTTTGGGGTTCATTTATATGATTTCCTAATTTGCGACCTATTTTAGGTTTACCTTAGGGTTGATCTGCAATTTTTTCATTGTATTGTTCTTGAATTTAGTTCCACTTTTTAAAGTAAATAGCATTTGGTGTGCTTTTATTTATGATATAATATTTATTTAATTTCCTTATTTCTTAATTAATTTAACATAAAAATACCGTATCACCACTTAAAATTAAGGTAGGGCCCTACAACACCCCCTTCACAAAGACATTCATTGGTTGGGTAGGATTTTGACAACTTTTTGATTTATACATACTTAGTAATCTTTTTATAATACTTTTCCGTTTCAATAACAATCTTTCTTCCTGAGGAAAATCGGGATAGATGATCAAATTGTGGTCTTGAGATCTGATTTTGTCCTGTTTTGTATCTTATGGCGAAGATCCTCAGCAGTCATATTTCTTCTTCTTTGCAAAATTCCTGAATGACCTGCCCGAAACTGAGATCGCGGTTCACTGGATAATTTATAGTTTTGGTAGGGTTTAGACCGATCTTGTTTGGTTCCTCTCCATCCTGATTGTTCGAGGCTGTGTTCTTTTTGTAATTTCTCTTTCACTTCTCTCTCTCTGAGGGTTTCCTATGTCTTGTTTCTTGTACGATTTTCCAGGCATTCTGTTTAAATAATCATGATGGTATTTTAAGAGTTTCCACACTTTCCTCGAGGTAGCTTCGGAAAAGTGAAGACCATCTCTGGTCGGTCCTTGAAAAAATCTGACTCCATTACTATGCAACTTTTTCCTCTGGTGTTCATTTAGATTTTCCATTCGTGTTAAGGACACTGGTCGTGGTGTCAATTCTTCATCCCAACCTTTGAAAAATTCATCTATCAATTTCTTCATTTGTTTGATGAAAGATTGTGTGTGGAAAACAGAATATACCTTTCTAACCTGCCTATAATGTAATTTTTTATATAATCGATGGTGGTTATATCTGCCAAAGTCAGGAATATACGGCACAGTGACTATAACTTGACAGTAGGGATGTGTTTCTTTCCAATCTATAATTTTATTTTTCAAGTCCAAAATTAATTTTGAGATGTCTATTGTTGTATTTGGAACCATAATTTGGCAACCCGTATCCTTCCATGTCACAAGTTTGGTGAAGTCACAGTGCAATCCCATCAAGATCATCACGTCCACTGGTTCCCGATCTTCGATGACATTTTCGTCCAGTAATCGATCTATTAGTTTCAAAGCCTCTCCAGTTGTCATTCCTGGCTTATGATATCTCCTTAGAGCCTTGGGTTTCCAATCAGGACAAGGTAATTCCAATGTGGCAACGCGACTATCTCCAACAACGATTACATTTTTGTCGGCCCACATTCTTGTCTACAAAGAAAAATACAGAATTAAATATCATTTCTCAAGACCATCATCACAAAATAAATAATTGATGAACTGCATTCCTGAAATTTAACCTTTTATTAAAAATTAACAAATTTTAATATATTATTTTGGAAATAATCAACAAGATATTACTTTTTTAACTAACTTATACTATTGTTTTTGAAATCTATTAAATTAGGCTTTAAAATAATTACTATTAAAACAGATTAATACACACGTTTATGATCTCATTTATACAAGGAAACTCAGGTGAAGCCTGAAAAACTGAAAGAAAAATCTTTTACCAAATGGAGCTCATCTTCCTCCAACTCCCTTAACTCTCGACAAATACCTGTGGAATCTCTTGTTACAACTCTTATGGGATCTCCCGAATAGTCCCTATTAATCTCACTATGTATCCATGGCTCCATATTGTAAGTGATATGATGATCTGACACCAGAGAATCATCTTCATTTCTAGGTGATGGATATTGGTATTCAACTGAATATTATATTTAGACACCTTTTCCCAGTTGATTCGAAACATATTTTGCGCCTCTTCCGTAAATCCTTCAAAATCTGGTTGTGATGTTTCACTGGTGGTGTCCTCTAATGATTGTTCTTGATTTACATTTTTTAAGTCTTCTGGTGTCTCATACCACTTTTTTAACTGCTTATGATGTACCTTATATAGGATGGTATTTCTATACTGATGTTGTATATCATACATTACTCCATTGTCATAATTCTTAATTATCTTATATGGGCCATGGTATTTTTTAGCTAATTTATTAGTGACATTATGACCCTTCAGGATGTTCTTTCTCAATACTAATTCATTAACTTTGTAGTGTTCATAATCCTTGGGTTTATTTCCCCATGTGCTATCTTCATTTTGTTCTTTTTCCACATTACTCAGAAATATTCCAGCTGGGGTTTTCCTTAATTCTCGGTGATACGTGTGATTATAAACAGATATTATATCTGGTAAATGTGTATCCCACTCTTCTATCTTGTCTATCATACGGAACATGTTTAATAAGGTTTGATTTACCCTTTCTACCAGCCCGTTGGTTTGGGGCATATTAGCTACAGTGCAACGGTGTTTTATTTCCTTCTTTTTCAGAAACTCTTCAAACAAATGATTCGTAAACTCTTTCCCATTATCCGATTGCACTTCTAGAGGATCTTTCAAAAATGTTGCAATCATGGTTTTAAATGCCTTAAGCACTGTAGTAGCGGTTTTATCGGGTAAAGCTGTCGCAGATGTCCACTTCGAATACATGTCAACAGAAACAAGAACATATTTTTGACCTGATGTAGTTCTTGGCATTTCCATTAAATCTATAGCGACCACATCAAACGGTTTTTTGGCTTGTATTTTCCAAGTAGGTGGTCTCTGTTGTCTAGCTGGTAATATTTTTCGCTGCTGACATTTAATACATACTTTAGGGATTTGTTCACTCAGATATCGAATAAGTGGACTCCATATGATTTCTTTCATTTTCTGTATGATTTTATCTCGTCCTGGATGATAGTTTACTTTGTGATAATCAATAATTAAATTTTTTAAATCTTCATATCCGATAAGTAGACGTTCTATTCCATTTTCCTGATAAAATAACAATCCGTCTCTTTCAATTATATTTTTTCTAAACCTTAAATATCTTTTTAAATATCTGTGCTCTTTAAGTTTTTCCAATTGTTCCATTTCATTATGATTTTCTTTTAATATTTTTCGCAATTCTTGCACATATACATCTTCCATTTGACCCCGCTGTATTTCTTCCAATAATTGGTTTTCATCTCTTTGGTATTTTAAGGGAGTTTTTCTAATGGGAAGTTCTTGCACATTTTCATCATTCAACTCTTCAATAGAAATATCTAAAGAAGTTACAGTTTCCAGTTCCTCCACTTCATCTTCCTTTTCATTTTCATCACTATCTTCAGTCTCTAAGTCAAATAATACAATTTCTTTCATTATCTCTGCCTCCTTAACATCAGAGTCAATCCAACCCAACTCGTCAACACATTTTTCAAGCTCTTTATCTGATTCCAATCTTTCCAGTAAGTCAAAGTGGACTCCATGAACACTTAACAAATAACAAATTCTTCTATTTCCTGCATTATATGAAACGCACTGATCTTTAGTATGGTAAATGGTAACTTGAATATCATATACTCGTGCACATGCCTCTACAATTTCTGAACTAACTAGAGTACCCGAAATATTCATCCTACACAAATTTTGTCGTACTTGCTTATTATCCGTTAATCCATACGTTTTTAAATTATTTCTTACTTCATTAACCGCCTTTTCACGAACAATTTTATGAGCTTTTTCGTCATTAAATAAAAATATGGCTATTGCGACGAACAAGGCATTACCACTACCCTTAATTTCTTTTACTTTAAATCCTACGGGCATAATATCTTCTTCAATCTCCATTTCCTCGATATTTTCTGGAACACATCTAGACAGAAAATCACTGATGTGATTAAATTTTCCCGGTAGGTATTTGATGTCAAAGTGATATTCTGAAAGGTCTGTTAATGTTCGTGCAATTCTTGCGTTAACTCCCGCCATATTATGCAAGTACGTTAGGGGTTGATGATCCGACCAGATGACAAACTTTCGGCACAACAAAAATGTGCGAAACACTTTTACTCCCCATCTTAAAGCGGCCAATTCCTTCTCTAAGGTGCTGTAATTTCTTTGTGCATTTCCAAAACACATTGAGGCATATGCAATAATTTTTAATTCTCCTTCTTGTTGTTGTTTTAAACAAGCTCCTGCACCTGTCCCAGATGCATCAACATATAGTTCTAACGGTTTTTCACTATCGTAATCAGGGAAGGCTAGAATTGGTGGTTTTATCAGAGCTCGTTTTAGTTGTTCAAAACTTTCCTGGCATTCCAAAGTCCACTTAATACTTTTCCCCGTTGTCAATTGTGACAAGGGTTTCATCAATTTAGCTGCTTCCGGAATATGTCTTCTGTAGTAGTTCACACTACCTAAAAAGCTTTGGACTTGTTTTACGGTTTTGGGTACTGGAGCTTTTTGTATTGCCTCTATATTTTCTGACAATGGCAACAATCCTTCTTTGCTAACTTCTTGGCCTAAAAATTTCAACTTTTCTTCTGAAGATGTTGCACTTTTCAGGTTTTATTTTTAAGGTTAAACTCTCGCAACTTTCCCAAAACTTGGCTCAGGTTATTTAGATGTTCTTCAAAATTTCTACCAAGTATCAAAATATCATCCAAGTAAGCCATAACCTGACTTTTTGAGAAATCCTGTATCATAAGGTTGACGAGACGTTGGAACGTTGCTGGTGAATTACATAGCCCAAATGGTAAACGTACAAACTCTAGATGCTTAGAGGCAGTGGTAAAAGCTGTAAATTCTCGTGATTCTTCTTCCATGGCCAAGTTATAATAACCTTTTGTCATATCTAAAAGACTGAAATATGTGCTACCCTTTAAATTATATATACAGTCATTTACCGCCGGTAACGGAAAACTATCTTTAATAGTTCGTTGATTAAGGGCCCTATAATCGATACATACTCTTATCTTCCCATTTTTCTTAACAATTGGCACTATAGGGCTACTCCAGGGACTCTTCGATGGTCTTATAATTCCTTGTTCTTCCAGAATTTTTAACTCTTCGTCCATAAGCTCTTGCACCTTCGGATTGAAACGTCGTACCTTTTGACGTATAGGCTCATAATCATGTAATTTAATTCTATGTTCCATCATATTAGTGTAGCCTACATCGTTATCATCTTTACTGATAATATCCTTAAAATTTTCTAACATGTGACATACAATCTCCTTTTGTTCCTTCGTAAGATCTGTTTGTGTTAAGGTAAATCTTTCTTCTAAACTTTGTTGTTCCTCTTCTTCTGTATGCTCTTCATGAACCTCGTCTATTTCTTTGAGGATTTTCCCATCTTGTATCAATTCAATAGCAAATATTTCTATTTCTTCTTTATTAATTTTATAAGTTTCATCTCCTAAATTTATTATATTTACATAGGCGATTTTTCCGTTGTTAACTGTGTTAGAGATGAATAGCCCATTTTTTCGAAAATTATTTGCTCCTCGAACCTTCTGTACTATATAAACAAGGCGTATCAAAATCCTTTAGGCCACATTGCTTCAATTTTATGTACATAACCGGGCTTTATGTGTGCATGTTTCTTTAATTCTAACTTAATATTACTAATTGGTACTGGATTAAATCTAAAATTACACACTGCTATTTCCTTGTTATTTTCCTGCTTACAGATTAATCTGTTATTTTTTAAATCAATTTCTAGAAAATACTTGTTGAGAAAGTCTATGCCAAGGATCATTTCTTGGGTTATTTTTCTACTAATGACAAAAGTTTCATTTTTAATTTGATAATTTCCTAGTTTAAATGATAATTTCATTTCTCCTTCTGTGGCTTCTGCATTTCCATGAACTCCTATTATTTTTATCTTAGACTCTTTTATTTCCTCATTTATCAACTGAGCAATATCCGAATTTATAACATTCAGTTGAGCGCCTGTGTCAACTAAAGCACGTATTTTCGCACCATGTACCTTAACATCCAAATATAATCTTTGATCTTTTTCCTTAGGTGCAAGGCTTGTTTCGTTTCCCTTAATGCCACCTTGCTCGGTTAAGGGATGTTTTAGTTTTCCGCCGGCCTTCTCATCATATTTTTAAACTCTTCGCAATTCTTCATTAGATGATTTTCGCCACAAAAAGGGCACTCATATCTTTGTGAATTGGTCTGTTCTCTTCTTCCTGGCTGTTCTCTTCGTGTTTGTTGTATTTCTTGGTTAGCACTACTTGATTGTCCTCTTTGTTCTCTATTTCTTTCCTTGGGCAATTCTTTTCCTGCAATCTTTAATCATGTGCCCCGGCTTTCCACAACAAAAACAGCCTTTATTTTTCTTATAGCATTCTGCTTCAACATGTCCTTCTTTTTCACAGTAACTACACTTTTTATTTTGTTTTTTCTCTATCTCTAGCACTTGTTTTGCGGTATTTAACTTTTCTTGTTCCTGTTCTCTATTTCTGTCTTCATTTTGAGGTTGTCTGTTTTTAGCTGCCTCCTTAAAACACATTTCCGCATTGCTTAGCTAAATCTAATAATTCTTTCGACTGTTATGCCAGGTTCTGATAGAGCTGTGTATTTCACTCTGGCAGCTGATTCCGGTTCTAATGCATCTAAAATTTTTATTTTCTTCATGTCCTTGAACATATAATGATTTATGTCCATTCCAGCTAATCTGGCTAATTGATTTAAACGCATAGCGTAGTTACTAATATTTTCATCCTTCCTCCTTGTGGCCATCCAATAATTTTCCATTAATTTATCTTTATTTGTTGACGCTCTCTGCGCTATTACTCTCAGTTCTTCTTTCACTTGGTAATATGCCAGTCTTCCACCATCAATACTATCGAATGCATCAAGCATATTTCCTTCCAAGAAATTAGGTAACACCCTACTCCACGTATCCATTACTCCTGGGTATGTATGATCACAATAGATCTCGAAATCTCGCAAAAATTTATCAAAATCGTGGCCTTTTTCCATACAAAATTTCAAAGGTGGTGGTACTATATTTCTCCTATAATACACCTGGCTATTCATATATGGGTCAGGTGGTGGCGTATATTGTTGTCCTGGAGTATACTGATAACTAGTTCCAACCCTGCTTGGATTTGTTGTTTTATTTCTTGCTCCTCTGGTTTGTTCATCTGCTGGTGTTGATGTTTGTTGCATTCCTTGTTGTTGTTGTGTTGTCTTTCATCTTCATTCTTTTCCAAAAATAAATCATCTGGCATTGGTATACTATACGCCATTTTTTCAGATTATGTCTTATTCGATCGTAGCACCAAATGTGTTAGGTGACTATCCTGGTTTAAACGGCACCAAAAAGTTATGTCGTAGCTACGTATTTTTAGAATATATTAATATATAATAGTATTTTGACAACTCTTTTCTTTTCAGATATTGCGTTGTGTTTTTCAAATTTTAATGGTCGTAATTTATTCTAATTATATTCAACTCAGGACCAGCTTAAAGAGTTTTCGAAGACTTACTCTTTTCTTTTATTTTTATAAATAAATTATATACAGGCTTTATTTATCTTTGGTTTTATTTTAACTCAACCTCTATTTATAAATTTATGAACTATGTATTTTCATAAATAGTATTCAATATCATGAAATATCAATCAATGCAATTACTTGTTTGAACTATCAAACAAAAATCCCAAACGATTATGTACTATCCATAGAAACAAAATACTTCTTAAAGGTTACGCCAAATTATCTTAAATGTCAACTAAATAAATCGCAAAAATAATTCTGTGTTTACTCAATGGAGAACGATTGTCAACTAAATAAATCGCAAAAATAATTCTGTGTTTACTCAATGGAGAACGATTGTCAACTAAATAAATCGCAAAAATAATTCTAAGTGTTTACTCAATGGAGAACGAATTGTTATCTCATGAAAGTTTGGTAAGTATGAGTTATCTTAATCTAATCACCAAAATATTCGAGAAATTCAAGTTGACTAAATATTATACGTTGGAAACGATCTCGTAAATATTTTTTGTGTATGTAAAAGTCGTAACTCAAAATCAAAATAGTCGATTAATCCAAAGGTTTAAACAATATCAGAAGTAAACTATTGTAAAATCCTTTACGAATTATAAAAGCCTGAAATCCAAATCAAAATGGTCGGGAAAATTTCGAAAATTCCTTCGTAGTAGGACAAGAATCGACTTAACTCTTATTTAAAAATTCATGAATTACT
>SEYY01009208.1:0-20461 GCA_009176605.1 Armadillidium nasatum
TTTTAATGCTTTGGCTCGGTCTCTGCTGAAAAGGTGGAGGCCGTAATCGTCAATGGTATGAGCAGGTTCATTGCTTCTTCAACGAAAACTCTTTCTCCTCAAAATCCATGGTTCAATGGCAATTGTTCTCTTGCCCATCGGGAGAGAGGCAATGTTTACCATGAATGGAAACTCTTCCTTCTCCGATTACTCTTGATAATTTTCATTCAGCTCGGAATCGTTGCAGGGACGTTCTTTTACGGACTAAGCGTACTTTCACTAAAAGGAAGTGCGCTGACCCCCATGGTTCTCCTACTGATAAAAATTTCTGGACCTTGCCAAAAATGTCAATAATAACTTCTGTAAATCTGCCTTTCCTCCTCTTATTCGCTCTGATAGTTCTGTAGCTAATGGAAACTTCTCTCTATAACCTCCTTTTCTCATCTAATTCCACCCTGCTCGATTCAGGCATCTCCTGTCCTACTCATTCTCCTCTCAGGTGTCTCATGTCTCTACTTGTGATTATTCATGATCAGGTGCATGGGATCCTGAAACCTATGAACGTCAGGAAGGCTAGTGGAAAGGATATCATTCCCCCTCGCGTTCTGAGGGAGTTTGCTTCCGAGTTGGCGCCTGTCCTCGTTCAGCTGTACTCTCTATGCCTTAACACTAATACTTAAGTGCGCAATAAGTTCAGCGGATCCCGAAACAAGGTAGCAGCTCTGACCCTTCTAACTATCGACCTATAGCTCTCACTTATGTTTTAAAATTTTTGAAATTCTCCTCAACTCTCATTTCCTGAATCATTTAGAGTCTCATTCTCTTCTCTCAGATCATCAGCATAGCTTTCGAAGCTCGAGGTCAACTGGTGACATACTTTCCTATCTCACTGATTTATGGTCTTCTGCCCTTAGGGACTTCGGGGAGTCTTGTGTGGTGGTGCTTGACATATCCATGGCTTTTGACCGGGTATGACATGCGTCGCTGCTCTCTAACTCCCTCCCTTTGGGTTTCCTCCTTCCCTTTGCTTATTACTCTTGTCTAGTTTTCTCTCAGATCGTTTCATTTCGGCACTTGTAGATGGAGCGACCTCTTCCTCCTTTCCTGTAAATTGTGGTGTTCCTCAGGGTTCTGTTTTATCTCCAACTTTATTCTTACTTTTCATCAACGATCTTCTCAACTGCACTTCTAATTCTGTTCACTTATGCTGAATGACAACTCTGCATTCTTCTACTCATTTCAAATTTGCTCCCTCTTTTGCCTCTAGAGTGGCTTCTCGTCTTCAACTTTCCGATTTTATTCTTGCTGATCTGGATGGGATTTCCCGGTGGGATTATAGCAACCTTGTGAAATTCAACTCTTTTAAAAATTCAACTTCTTCATATCTCCCACTCAAAAACACCTCCCAACTTTCCTATCTTCTTCGATGGCTCTCCCGTAAATAACAACATTCTTGGTCTAAACATAAACACTAAATTGTCTTGGAAATCATATATCACAATGGTTGCTAAGGGTCTTATTCGCCCTTGTATGGAGTACTGTTCTCACATTTGGGGGGCTCCGATTCCTCCACTCTCTTAGATAGGGTAGAGTCTAAGGCTAAAAGATTAATAAACTGTCTCCTACATTCAGACTCTCTTAAACCTCTATCTCTGCGACGTGACGTTGGGGCACTCTCTTTTTTATAGGTACAACGACAGACGCTCGAAAGACCATTGGGTCTCCCTCGTTGCACAAGAGGTGTCATGCTTTCGCACGAATTTTGTGTGGATGCTGGAAACTCCCAGGCTTGCCCGTTGCGGTGTCTCCTCCTTTCCAGCCACCTCTGTTTTGTGGAACTTCTCTATCATCATCTATTTTTCCTCCTGTATTTAATCTTCCTCTCTTCAAGGCTTCCGTCTGTGCCCACCTGACCTGAGATAAGTGCGTTAGGTTCGGGTCTGGGTGGTTTTCTTCCTCTTCTGTATGTGCACCTTCCTTGAAAACGGCTCTGCCCGTGAGTGGTAGTGATCTGTAAAATAAATATATATATATATATATATATATATATATATATATATATATATATATATATATATATATATATATATATATATATATATATATATATATATATATATATATATATATATATATATATAATATATATATATATATATATATATATATATTTATTTTTTTTTTTTTTTCATTTATTTTTTTCATATATTTGGGTAGACCAAATTATTACATTTGACTTGGGCCAGTCTCGATAGGACCTTGTTCTTTCTTCTTGCCTCAATTTTTATTACGTTTTCACAATGTTGATCTGATTTCCTTTTCTGAAACTTACCTATTCCTTACAAATATTCCCTTGACCTGTCTTATTTTTAAAAAAAAAAAAAAAATTATTATACTGCAGACAGTAAGATGAAGAGATCTTAAACAGTTCTTACCCAATTTTTTTTTTGTTAACAACCGACTTCAATTAACCGGCTGTAATAGTGGTCATGTGCATAAAATTTCATAACTACCATTTCTTCGATGCACATAAATTTTGCTTCTATATAATGGGTAAAATTTTCGTACCCAATTTAGGGAAACAAATAACTTTTGATTGAAAATTACAATTCTCTGTAAATAGTGGTATTTTGTTAAACAATCAAGATACGCAAGATGTCTTTGATGATTAACAAAAATTATGAATGAAGAAAAACTATTATTATTTATATCAAGAATTTTTACTTTTACATCTTTGACCTTTACATCCTGTTTGTCTTGTAAAACCACAAGGACAAGGAGGTTTATGATTTGGAGTCCAATTTCCTTTACTCTCATAAGCATAATAATCCATTGGATAGACATCACACCACTCAACATTTTTAAGGGTAACAGATGCTTCGTATGGATTTAATAAAGGTTTGGAATAAGATGCTCCCCAATCAATTGATAACCTTGGGCATGCAATCTGAATCCAAGCATCAATTTCTTCTATTTTGGCAAGTGTATCTGGGAAAATTTCTGACATGAAGAAAATAGTGTAGGATTTTCCTCTTAATTCAAGCTGATTCTGAAAAGAAACAATTTGCTGCTTCAGAATTTACTTCCACATTAGAGGTAATGAAGCTAAAGGATAAAGTTAGCTTTAAGATTTCATTCTTTTCTCAAAATTGACTCAATATAACTTCTTTTAAAGTCTTAAATAATATACTATTATTAAAACTACTACAATATAATTAAGAAAATATCGCTAAAAAAAAAATACATTAAAAAATTAAAAGAAAAGTAAGGAAAGGATTTTTACGCAGTTAGAATTTTGGGTGCCGACTCTGGTACTCTACTATACATTTATCCCAGTTACTGGAAATACTCTCGTTTATAGAAAAACATAATAATTACTTTAAGCTTTGCTAAATTCATATTCATATAAGATTACACACACAGTATCATAAAAAATGAATATTACCCCAAGACAAAAGTACATAATTATTATTACAAAAAAAAAAAAAAAAAAAAAAAAAAAAAAAAATTATGCTATACTAAAATGGTAGCCTAGAATTTCAAATTCCAGTGGGTCTGGTTTTTACTAGCGATGCACCGGTCTAAGTTTTGCCGATACAGATTAATCGGAGTAATCATATTTATTAGAAACATAATCAAAATTGCTAATGCTAACTTTTATCTCAATGAAATATAAAAAATAATGAAAAACGGGAGGTAAGATTTATTTGAAGGCACTAACTAACTAACTAACTAACTAACTATCAATATCTAATTCTCTTTTTTTCAAAAAGCTTGCAAAAATATTAATTCTAATTGCTCTCGAATATACAGTTTTAATTTCACAATGTTTGAATTTACAACTGTAACTAAATCTATAAAAATATCTAATATTTATGGTCACACATCTCGAACTATATACTGGTCTATTTATAAAAAGTACTTATATATGCCTGTATTCTTATAGAAAATATGTATTATTCTATATATGGGTACAAAAAAAAAACAACTTTCATATATACGGACTAAAATATTCATATATACATATAAATTTGGATTTATAACCCAGACAAAATTTTCATTGGGCGATCGTGTATCAAACCTTCCTATATCCTTATAAAATTTGCTTTATCTCTTGATCTTCAAGGGAGATCACTTATTTCTCTCTCTATACAAAAAAAAAAAAAGGGAATGAGTGTTCGAGCATCGCAGAACTTTATATAACCATCTTTCATCTATCCTTTCATTCACCTATAGACTCTACACTTATATGCTGACTCTTTCATGAACTCTACTGGTAGTCTGGACCACTATTTTAAATTCTTCGTCCCATAAGTAGGATTTTCCGATTGGAAATGCTTCATTGATTTTCCCATCTCTGATATATGTAGGCCAGGCTTTAAATTAGGTTTAATACAAAAATTTTTGGGGGGAATTAGCTTAGCCCTGGTCTAAGTTAACTCTTTTACTCTACAGTCTAATCCTAGACTATATTTTTTTATCTTTATGTACAAAATATATTATTATTTATTATTTTTGCCTAATTATTGCTTTAAATATCTTAAACATAAAATATTATATAGAAACTATTTAATATATATATATATATATAAGATAAATATTTATTCCCTTTTCTTTCTCTTATGAGTTTCAAATGGGCCTCGTCTCATAAATTTATTAAACTATAATGATATTGTTCTTACTGACTAGTGTATATGTTAATAATGATTTATCATAAAGGTTTAGAATCTTGCAGATTTATGTAAGTATAAGTATGTAACATTAATAAAAAATTACATTTTTAAAGATTCAAGAAAGTTTACCTAAAATTCCTAATTTAAAAGTTTTTATATTTACATTAAACATATAGTACATTTCTGCTCATAATATAAAAACAAAAGTTGATCACGATATAACGATAACAAAAGTTCATAAAAAGATACTTACCTTTATGCTTTCCAGAACCTTTACACTCCCTTGTCTACCAAGAGTTCCAAGAATAACTCCCCAATTTTGTGCAATGACAGACTTGTCGATTTCTCTCCTTCTTATACTTTTCATCTGTGCATGATTGTAAGATTCATGACTAAGAAGTTTTGAATATGGATTGTATCTACAAAATATTGAAATAGATATATGCAATTTAAAAAATTACAAATTAACATGCTCCAAATTTCCCTTCAGGAATAAAAAAAAACTACCCTGAAGGGCTTGCCATTCTTAACACATTTTTTTTCATTGGTACAATGTAACCTTGTGATGAAAAGTTTCCATTTTAACAAATTACAAATACTGTAGTTACACATAAAATATGTAATAAAGCAAGTAATTAGCAAATAGTAAAATATCAAAACTAAATATTTTATCTGAAGTTACTTATTATAGAGATGGACATCATTCATCAATGTGAATGACTCAGAAATGAATCACTCACTAAACTGATTTAACCAAAGCCTAACTCAAATTTCTGGAGGCCTAGAAGAAAGGAAAATTAAATCCACCATTAAAAAAGGATGATGGAGAGAGTTCCACAGAACAGAAGTGAATAGAAAGGAGGAGGCACCACAAAGAACAAGCTTAGGGATTTCAAATATTCACAAAAAAATTTATGTGAAAACAAGGCACTACTTGTGCTACCTGTCCAATGGTGGTGGAATGTGAGAGGTCAATTAACTCAGGCATCTGCTGCTGTAGTACCTATTATTGATGAAAAGTAAGGGTAAAGTTGGGAGTTAAAACAGAGGCCTGAGGACCACCACAATTAATACGAAGGGAGGAAGAGGTCATTCCATCAACAAGTGCTGGATATAACATGATTTGAAAGAAAACTAGACATGAATAAGCAAACAGAAACAGGAAACCAAAAGAAATAGAATTTAGGGAGTAGTGACTTGTATCAAAACCGGTCAAACGCTTTTGATATCTATAAAAGCAATCACACAAGAACTCCTCATAGCCCCTATGGGCAGACCATAAATCAAAAGAAAGGAAAGTATGTCACAGTTGAACTCGAATGTTAAAAGCCATGCTGGTGATCAGAAAGAAGGGAATGAGACTCTTAGATGATCCAGGAAATGAGATTTGGGGAGAGCTTTCAAAGATTTTAGATATACCACAATTTAATGGATCAAAGTGTCTACCCCTCTTTGGAATCAGTTCAACAAATGCACGCTTCCAGAATTGATGCACAGAAGGTAGAGTCAAAAGAAGACAGGTGCCAGCTCAGACGCATACTCCCTCAGAACACAGAAAGAAATACCATATGGGGAAACTAGCTTTAGATCTCAGGATAAGGGGAAGAAATTCAGGAAGCTCTCCACCAAAGAGGAAATTATTCATTTGTGGCTTCCTTGACTCAAAACTTTGCAGACAAATACCAAATACAGGAGCCATTAATACTGAAATACAGAAATATTTCAGTCAGTCTTGTATTTCTGAACAAAGGGATGAACAAATATATTGGAAAAGTCATGAAGATGTTTCCAACATCGGCAAAACTAGAACAGAAATATTTGAATATTAAACCATCTTCTGCGTCTGTGGAAAGAGTCTTCGGCTTCAAAAGAAAAGTCTTTCACCCTGACAGATGTGGATTGACTGACAAGAATTATGAAACTAATGTTTGTGAAATGAAACAATAAACAGAATTATGCTTTAAATTTTTACACTTTGGGGGGAAAAATATAAAAAAAAGCTTAATTATCTTGAAAAAAAATTTTTGTACACTATTTACCTTTTCCTTTCTCTAAAATCATCATTTTAGGTGATTACAATGTTCCCTACTGCCAATGGCTTTCATCTAGTTCTCATGATTCAGCTGGTGAACTCGTCTACCACTTTTCTATCCAGAAAAACCATGAGCAGTTGGTGAATCTCCCTACCCGCTTCACTGATCGCCTTGGTGATGAAGCCAATATACTTGATCTTTTCCTAACTTCTTATCCTTCCACTTACACTGTTACACCACTTCCTCCTCTGTGTTCATTCGATCACCTTATCTCTGTATCTTCCCTTGTCTCTTCAACTCTTCCACAAGAACGGCCCCCGCATTCGACGAGGAGACGTTTCTGGCATTTCGGTGCCACTAAACTGGTCTGACTTGCGGTTGTACTTTTCTGATTTCCCATCGATTGATTCCTGTTTCCGTGGGAGGGGTCTCTCGGAGTGTACAGAGCGCATAACCGAGGTGATTCTCTCTGGCATGGAGGCGTACATTCCATATTCTTTCCCTACTACTTACCATAACAAACCTTGGTTTAACTCTGTTTGTTCTCGTGCTATCAGCCGCAGAGATGCTGCCTTCAGGGACTACCGTCGTCTCCAAACTCCAGAAACTCATGCAACTTATATTTCATCCCGGAATCATGCAAAATCTATCCTTCGAGATACCAAAAACTCATTTCTCCGTTTTAAAATGCAATAATCTTTCTGGTTCTTCTTCCTCACGAACTTTCTGGTATTTTGCAAAAATTGTCAACTCTAACTTTACCTCTTTCCTCCCTTCTGACGGTACAACTACTGTTTTGCCTTCCTCTAAAGCTGAACTCTTCGCTCAAACATTCGCCTCTAATTCAACTTTAGACGATTCTGGAGCTGCTCCTACTCCTTCAACAAACTCCAACTCATTCATGCCTAAAATTGTAATTTCTTCTAAAGATGTCATTTCTTCTCTCTCTCTCTAAGATTAACACAAAAAAGGCGTACGGTCCTAATGGTATCCCTCCTGTGATTCTCAAAACTTGTGCTTCCGAGCTTGCACCCTGCCTTGGTAAACTATTTCGTCTCTGTCTTTCTACTTCAACGTTCCCTTCTTGCTGGAAACATGCGCTCATTCAGCCTGTGCTGAAGAAGGTGGACCCCTCTCAACCCTCTAACTATCGTCCCATTTCTATCTGAAGTTTTCGAATCTATCCTTAGCGGGAAGATTTGGAAATATCTCAATTCTTCTAATCGTATCTATGATCTCCAGTATAGCTTTCGTAAGAAACGCTCTACTGGTGATCTTCTTTCTCTTCTCTTTGACTCTTGGTCCTCCGCTCTTCGGCATTTCGGTGAATTTTTCGCTGTCGCGCTGGAAATATCGAAAGCTTCTGATAGAGTCTGGCACAAAGCTTTGATTTCCAAACTTCCCTCTTTCGGTATCTATCTTTCTCACCGTGATCTTCTCCCTAATTTTATTTCCAGTCGTTCTATAGCAGCTGTTGTAGATGGCCACCATTCTTCCTTTAAATCTATTAATAGTGGTGTTCCTCATGGTTCTGTTCTATCCCCAACACTTTTCCTACTTTTCATTAATGATCTTTCTATTACTTCATCTCTTATCCACTCCTATGCTGATGACTCCGCCATTCATTACTCCTTTCAGTTTGAAAGACGTCCCTCCCAACAGCAGTTAATAGAATAGAGAAGGGTAGACTTGGAGCAACTAACCTCTGATCTTTAACATATTTCAAATTGGAGCAGGAAAAACATTGTAGTTTTCAATGCCTCAAAAATTCAGTTCCTCCACCTCTCCACTCGAAACGATCTTTCACACAACTATGATATCTTCTTTGAAAACACACAATTCAAACCTTCATCTATTCTTAATATTCTTGGAGTATCTTTTTCTCATGAATTTTCTTGGAAAGATCACATTACTTCTCTTTCTAAATAAGCTTCTAAGAGGCTGGGTGTTCTGAGGCTTCTTCAGAATAACCATGCCACCCCAGATGCTTGCTCTCTATAGGAGTGTTGCTAGGGACTGACCAAGACTGGAATTTTGCCGGTGCTGGGGCTCTGGCTGGGGTTGCCTAAAATTTGTTAAGAGGTCAAAAAAACTGAAATTTTTGGTTAAAAAAATTAGATATAAATTTAATTGAGGTTTATTTAATTATAAGGAAGAAGTAAAATAGCCAACATTCACTTAAATTAATGATTATATGCATTTTCTCTGAAAAAAATTTCATAAAATTACAGTTGCATAATAAAAGTTAAAAAAAAGTAAAATAATTTTTGAATTTTTTTTTTTTTCCTGATTCACAGTAGTGATTCAACAGGTTTACCTAGGTATGACTCTAAGGTAAAGTTTGAAAAAAATGTAAGATATAAAATTATCAATATAACCTGTATTTATACATATCATTGTTATTTTATTGCTATGTATCACACTTGTATCATTTAGCTACATTATTTCAAAATTATTATTAGTTTATACTTTCAATCAATATGGATAAAAGATTAGCTTCAGCAGTATGGGAGTACTTTACAATGTTTCAGGATAGGCTCGAAATACCTAAGTGTAACATCTGCAGTCAGGAAATTAAAAGAGGATCTCTGGGTGCCCCAAGTAAACATTTTTCAACCAAATCTTTATGGGGCATCTAAAATTAAAACACAAAGACAAACATTCACTAGCAGAAGAGGAACAGTCAAAATAAATAGAATATATTGAAAAAACAAGAAAAAAATCTTTTGTTATATTTTGTTTGAACTTTTTTTCATTATTTGACTGATTGAGCTGAAATTTTTAGGGTATATGCATTTTTTCCTGAAGTTCTAAGTAGATTTCGATCATTTTACTGAGTCTATAATGGTTGAAAGTTATTTGGACCTAAAGTTGAAAAAAAATGAATAGTGAGGTCAAACCACTGGTCCACATGAGCTAAAAATTTAACATAATAATCTTAGCCTCAATTTCTTACATTAGTGGGAATAGATTTTTGATATCACGACTAGAAAAAATTTATAAGCACTTGAAAATTATTTTTGGAAAGATCGTACCCTTCTGAATAAAATTATCTTTAAAAAAATGCTACTTACTAATTTTTTTTATTTTTGGATATTGTTTAGGGGAAGGACAGGGTTACACCTTTTATATAGTACATTATTAAATGTTATTTGTTTGAAGCGAGATATAGCCTCTCAAACTTTGGAAATTTTTTGAATTTGGTAAAAAATCAACATTTTATGAGAGGCTATATCTCGAAACCAACGAATCGCATCGAATAAAGTATAGAGAGGAATTTGTAGTCCCATCCCTTCTCTATACACCCACCAAAAATAAGAAATGTTTTAATTGTAGTTTTTTTTTTTCAATTTTTTGTCCAAAAAGATTTTTTTTTTTTTTTCATAAAAATCTTTTTTCAATAGTTGGTTAGTTTTGGGCTAATAAAATTTTTTTCTATAACTCTGGGAACAAAAGTCTGTTAGAAGCCTCTGTAGCCCACTGAATTCTGAAATAAACAGTTCAAATTTCAGGTCATTCCGAAAAGTGGTTTGGTCCCACCATTCATTTAAAAAAGTGTCAAATTTCCCCCCCCCCAAAAAAAATAAAAACCTCAGAAAAATGCTAGAAATGGACTTTTTTCACCAGGAAAAAAGCTATGTGCACTGAAAATTTCAGGAGAATCGATTGAAAATTTTTGAAATTGGACTGTCTCCTTGAGTATAATTTGCCATTTTAACCCTGGCAGGCAAACTCTGTTTTGCCTGATTTTTTAGCCGGGGCCCCAGTTGGTCCATAGGTGTTGTTCATCCTTGTATGGAGTATGCTTCATACATCTGGGGTGGTTCTCCTGCTCTTACTCTCCCTGATCTATTTCTGCTCATCAAATTGTTACGTCACTCTCTCTATACTATCGCTATTAAAATGGACACTGCTCTTCTGAACTCTCTCATTGCATAACTCCTCCACTGAGAAGAGCTCATGGGACACAGCTTTCTCTGTCCAACTCTCTTTCCCTTAACTGCTATGCTCAATCTTACATATACTCTATAGGTAAAGTCTGGAACAGACTCCCTTTGCCTGTTTTCCCAACTTCCTTTGACATGCATACTTTCAAACACTGTGTATCTGGACATGTCAGGCCTCCATCAACCAGGATAGAGTTCTTTCAACTCCAATGGAATTTGGTAGGACTCAGGCCTTTGCCCTCCGGAGGATATATATATATATATATATATATATATATATATATATATATATATATATATATATATATATATATATATATATATATATATATATATATATATATATATATATAGTGCAAGAGGATTAAAAAGGAAAATAATCAGAAACAGAAGGTAAAGAAGGTGAAGTTCAGGAATTCAGAGGAAGGGGTTTACCAGTACTAATATAAACACATACACATTCTATACACTCTTTATGTTTGAAATACTCTTTAAACACATATTATTGAAGTTTTTTTTTTTTTTTTAATAGATTTACAAATTTAAAAATTACTTTAATATTAAGCAATTTAATCCATTTAATCTCCGGCATCCGCGATAGGCCTGGCCCAGCCAGCGGTATCCGCCGTGGGCCCGTGAAACCCTAGGATCTTCCTCGAAAGATCCCACTGACAGGACGATAGTCCTTCCTGGGGGATGAAGATTATTTATTATTTTATTAAGCAAGGGGATATCATATTTTTAAAAAGTGAAAATAGTTTTAAAACTAGTCTTTAAATTTAAACAATGATTATTTTGATGTAGGCTATTAGATAATCCTCATGGATAATATGAATTTATCAGGGATGGGCCAGATATCTAGTTATTATCCTGACTTTTTTTTAGTATCCAGCTAATAAGGATATTAAGAAATTCAGCAAAATAGGATAAGGCTGTTATTTAATTTACCATTCAATTTTTATTTGCTTTATTAATAAAATTCATTCAATCTACTTACAGATATGTGTCTGCATCTGGATTAGATATCATTACTGATTCAAGGTGAAATCTGCCATCTCCCAATCCAAGAACTGTATATCCTTTTGGAACAGGAACTGATGTACAACCTAAAACTTCACCTGGAGATAAAGGATGACACTGAGGAACAATAACTGTGTATCCTAGCGACTTTAATTCATCTGCTACTCTTTGCAAAGAACTAACAAACTGAATTATAGATACCAAAGCTAATGGCATTGATGGCTTAAAAACATTTTGAATTGTCTTTAAAAAATGAAGTGAATCAAATTGTATATCTACAAATACATATAAACATGTCACCGAGTTTGTTTGGTCCATTGGAACTAAACAAGAATGAGCATAATGAATCATAAAATCAGATTCATATTCTTTGGCAGTATAATCATCTACACAACATGCTCCATATGTTACATCACACAAAATGATGACTTGTGCTCCTGTCCATTCCTCAATGATGTCAGCAATAACACCACAAAATATCATTAATCCTTCAGGAAACTGAAGTGTCACAATTTTAGCCTCAGCCTGCTTTATTCTCCAAATTGATTTTGGGATTTCAAAATTATAATTCTTTGGCAAGACTTCCATAGCATGCTTCAAATTAATATCATCTTCTATATAAGATGGTACTCCTCTTAGTACTTTTCTTGAAGGTTTAAAAATTTTTGGTTTATTTTTGTTAGTAGTTTGTACAACCTGCTTTGAAGAATTATCTTCATCAGCATTCACAAACTCATTCATTATGTAGCAATCTGAAAAAATAAAGAGTAATTGCAGGAGTTCTATTATTAATTTTTAATTAAAGTTTTGGCATAAATTATTCTTCCTTACAAAAGAATGGGATTTATATACTTAGTTATACCAAAATTTTTGTACAATTAGATAAAAAACAAAATATTCCCAAATGCATTAGGCACAGCATAATGAAGCAAAGAACATCAATTTTATTCCTTAAAAATGTCAAAAAAACTTAAAATTTTACTATAAAAAATAAATAATTAGGGTGGTGAATTGCGGATTAAAGTAGGCAGGGAGAGATTGGAGTGGACTAACTCATTTAAATACCTGGGGGTAAATTTTTTGGGAGATGGTAGTGGGGATGATGAAGTAGGGCATAGAATAAGAGAAAAGGAGAAAGTGCTAGAGAGTTTGAGGAATATATGGAACAGAGGAAGGTTGTCCATGGAGGTGCAGCTGAAAATGTTCGAGGGTTGCTGTGTACCAGTAGTTATGTCTGATTGGGATATTTGGAGGTTGGATGAGAGAAAAAGAAAAAAGGTTGAGGTTTTCAAAATGAAGGGTCTGAGAGTGGCATGTGGTTATAAGTAGAAGGGAGAAAGTCAGGAATGTTAGAATAAGGGAAATGTGATGCTGGAAAAGGAGTTTGGTTGCAAGAGCAGAACAGAGTATGCTGAAGTGGTTTGGACATGTTTGTAGGATGAATGAGGAGAGATTTGCAAAAAAGGCATTTGTTTCAGAAATGGTGGGTATGAGGGGTAGGGGGGAGACTGAAAGGAGGTTGGATGTAACGTGACCAAGGAGTTATTGAGGGATAGAGGATTGAGCTGGAAGGAGGGTGTGCAGTTGACAGAGGGTAGAAGTGAGTGGAACAGAGTGGCAAATTTTATGAGTATTAGGAACGATTGTGGCTTATGGAAGACACCACCAAATATTATATATATATATATATATATATATATATATATATATATATATATATATATATATATATATATATATATATATATATATATATATATATATATATATATATATATATATATATCTCTGGTGGGCAAAGGCCAGGGGCCTACTAAAATTTCCACCAGAGTTAGGGGGAAAGTTGGGAACCTTGTCAAATTAAAGGCTGACATGACCTGATACATAGCATTTGAAGGTGTATAAGACATAGGGAGTTGGGGAAATAGATGAAGGAAGTGTGTTCCAGACTTTACAAGTAGAGTACATGTAAGATTGAGCATAGCCGTTAAGTCTGGGGTCAGAATAATCGATAGAGAAATGATGAGACTGTGAAGAAACGCGAGTCGCACGAGCCCTTCTCAATGGAGGAGGTATGTTGAGAGACTTCAGAAGAGTAATGTCTGTTGCAACAGCGATAGTATAGAGAGAGTGATGCAACAATTCGACAGCCAGAAAGAGCCTGGAGAAAATTAGTGAGAGCAGGATTGTTGATAAGGCAAAAAGCCCTAGACACCACCTTTTCTAGGAGAGCTGTATGAGTGGAACCACCCCAGATGTGTGAGGCATACTCCATACAGGGTCGAACAACACTCCTATACAGAACAAATAACTGGGGTGGAGTGAAGAAATGCTGTAGGAGTCTCAGAACACCCATCCTCTTAGAAGCTTGTTTAAAAAGATAAATAATGTGATCTTTCCAAGAAAAATCACAAGAAAACGAAACACCAAGAATAAGAACAGATGAAAGTTTAAGTTGTGTTTTTGAAGATATATCATAGTTGTGTGGAAGATGGTGTCGAGTAGAGAGATGGAGGAATTTAGTTTTTGAGGCATGGAAACGACCATGTTTTTTCATGAAATACGAGATACATCAGAGACCACCCTACTTGTGTCTATTAACTGTTATTACCGTTTCAAAATGAAGAGTAAAGGAGGGTGGGGTCATCAGCATAGGAGTGGATAGGAGATGAAGTAACAGAGAGAAGGTCATTAAAAAAAGCAGAGAAAGTGTTGGGATAGAACAGATCCTTGAGGAACACCAATATTAATAGATTTATAGGATGAACAGTGGCCATCTACAACATCTGCTATAGAACGACCAGAAAGGAAATCAGAGAGAAGGAGAGATTCCGAAAGAGAGAAGTTTGGAAATCAAAGCTTTGTTCCAAACTATCAAAAACTTTTGACAATTAAAGAGAGACACCAAAATGCCTTCAAGGCCAGAGTAAGAGCGAATCACACAGTAGAGCGTTTATTAGGAAAGCCATACTGGCAATCAGAAGTAACATTAGAAAAATTGAGATGTTTCAAAACATTCCTGTTAAGGATAGATTCAAAAACTTTAGAAAGAACTAAGATATTGGATAGATAAAGAAAGATTAAAGATATTGAACAGTAGTTAAGACAGTTCTTCTGCACAGGCTGAATTAGCACACATTTCCAGCAAGAAGGGAAGGTTGAAGTAGAAAGACAGAGGTGAAATAGTTTACCAAGGCAGGGTGCAAGCTCAGAAGCACAAGTTTTGAGAACTACAGGAGGGATACCATCAGGACCATACACCTTCTTAGTGTTAAGCTCAGAGAGAGCAGAAATGGTATCTTTAGAAGATATTCCAATTGTAGGCATGAGTTTGAAGGAGGAAGAATAGCTTCGAAATCGTCCAAGGCTGAATTAGAGGCAAAAGTTTGGCTGAAGAGTTCAGCTTAAGATGAAAGCAAAACGACAGTTGTGCTGTCAGAAGATACTAAATGAGGGAAAGAGGAAGAAGCAAAGCTAGAGTCAACATTGTTTGCAAAATGCCAAAAAGAACGTGAAGAAGAAGAACCAGAATGATTTATTTTCTATGGAATTAAAGAGTTTTTAGTGTTACAAAGGATAGATTTTCCATGATACCGGGATGAAATATAAGTTGTGTGAGTTTCTGGAGTTTGAAGATGATGGTAATCCCTGAAGGTAACATCCCTGCAGTGGATAGCGTGAGAACAAGCAGAGTTAAAACAAGGGTTGTTAGGTTTAGCAGAAGGGAAAGAAAGTGAAATGTACCCCTCCATGCCAGAGAGAATCACCTCGGTAATATGTTCTGCACACTCCAAGGGACTCTTCCCATGGAAGCAATAATCATCCTATGGGAAATCAAAGAAGTATGACCACAAGTCCAACCAGCTTGAGGTACCAAAATGCAACAAACGTTTCCTTTCAATAGAAAGGAAGACTTGAAGAGATAGGTGATACAGAGATAAGAAGTTGATTGGAGGAACCTAGGAGAGGAAAGAACTTAACAGTATAAGGAGAAGGATTAGAAGTTAGAAAAAATCTCTTCAAGACGATCATGGATATGAGTAGGGAGCTGCACCAACTGCTCAAGGTCATTTTGGATAGTGAAATGGATGGCACTTTCATCAGCTGTATCATGAGAACTAGAAGAAAGCACTGGCGGTAGTGAACATTGAAATCACCTAATATGATGATTTCAGAGAAAGGAGAAGAAGAGAGTATGTGCTCCATTTTGGAGTTTAAATAGTCAAATAATTTAGGAGTCGGTAGAATTAGAGATAAATAATCAGAACAAAAGAATTTTGTTGTAGAATGGCAAGAGAGCCTGAGCCACAAGGTGGAAAATCCAGAACTCTAAATTAGATATGAGAACAAACCACATTACTGCATACGTATGCACAACAACCACCTTTGGCTGAAAATTGAGGATAGAGATAGTAGGAGGAAAAGGAATAGGGTTTGCTATCAGAATTCTCAGACATCTGAGTTTCGGTCAAGAACAAGAGGTGAGGTCTAGAATTAGAGAGGTGATTTCTATCAAAGTGGAAATTGGGAGTGTAGACCTCGAATATTGCAGAAAATAATGAAAAAAATAGACCTTGCATCAGGACAATTCAAAGACAGCTGTCACCAGATATTTCCTGTACAACATTGCCTGTCATCAAAAGAAACAGCTACTGGGCTCACCAAGAAAATGTGCTACTGGCAATGTTAGCAGACAATGATGAAAAAAAAAATAAAAAACAGAAAGGTTGCTGATACAATTAAGGCAATGGTAATAATTTGATCTGGCACAAACCTCTCAATTTTTCACTGTATTGAAAATATGAAATCAAAATATGTTTAAAAGCATTCTACATATACTTTCCTTTCATGGAAGAGTAATATAAATACGTAAGAAAACTATTAAAAATAAAAGAATAAACATATTTTTACTCTGAATGGTGAAGCAACTGTTCTTCGACAGGCCTTCATTTGTAAAAAAAAAAAAATAGCAAAACCAATGGACTACCAGGTTGCCATATTTGTCCTTCAACTGCTCTGTTATTTTTCTGCATGGTAGTTGTAATACATGGAAATATTGATTTATCAATGCAAATTTTTTTGACATTTGTATTATTTAGCTTTCTTTTCATTTATGCCTATTATTTTTATTATTATTATTATTTTATTATTATTATTACTATTTGGTTTTCTAGCATACTTAGTTTGACTTATCATAACCTGAACAAACAAAGTTTTCTGTGTGATACAGGCCTAACTGATTGATTGAACATTGCCAAGGCATACAGGCCTACTGCCATATTACATCATATATATACTTAAGTATATATATTTAAGTATATTTATGATGTAATACAGCAGTAGGCCTGTATGCCATGGCAACACTCCATTAATCAGTTAGGCCTGTATCACATGGCAAACTTCGGTCGTTCAGATTAAGATATGTCAAACTAAGTATACTAGAAAACTAAATATTAATAATAATAATAATAATAAATGAAATGAAAGATAAATAATAATAATAATGTCAAAAATTTGCATTGATATATCGATGTTTCCAATATATTGATATTATATTCAATCTGTCACGATACCTCTCTTTCTCTTTCTAAAAAGATATATAGAAAATGGGGTCATTCGAGAATGTTCTTGTTGCTAAAAGTGTATTATAGGACAGTTTAAAAGACAGTTGATTTCGCTTTTGCAGCACAAAGTTTTTTTTTTTAATTTTTTATGTTTTTATTATGTATTTATATTACTCCCATGAAAGAAAAGTATGAGTAGAATACATTTAAACATTTTGACTTCATATTTTCAATATTGTGAAAAATAGAGAGGTTTGTGCCAGATTGAATTATTACCAAGGCAATAAGGCAACAATCAGATCCAAGTCAACATTATATTATATCAGAGAAAATCATCCACTGCTTATCACTGACAGTTGTCAAACACTGAAAGACCTATTGCCTCCAATAGATCAGTGCAGGTTCGTGCCGTGACATGAAAATTGTCTGATGAATATCTTACTAACTTTATGCAACATCCTTATCATATCACCATACCGTGCCGCTCACAGGGGGTGGAAAAATGTGTAAAACTGATGACTGAAGCATCTGGCATGGTACATGGAGCAGTACATGAGATGGATAGATCCGTGCAGAATTAAAATCAAGACAATTTATGCCATTATATGAATCAAATCAGGACTTTTCTACGCCAACATTAGCTTAAGGGGATAGAACACAATGCTCGTAAAAGGAATTGGGCAATTCTTTTGAGACATGGGCCCGAATTTTTTTTCTACGCAGTCTAACTACGAAAAAGAAATGATAGGATTTTTTTTTTTTCGGTAAAATCTTGGTGAGGGCTGGGACCGTTTTTTTCTTCCCAGCGTAACTACGAAAAGGAAATATGAATATTTGTTTTTTGTTTTTTTGGTTAATCGACGAACGACATATCATTTTGTAATAAAAAAAAAAATAAAAAAAACACTTAAATTAAAAAAAAAATGTTTAAAATAATGGAATAATTATGACGTCAGAATATCGTCTGCCGAAATTATAAAACTCTCCTTTGAATATTTTGACGAGGTGCTATATTTTAAATATGTTGAAGCTAAAAATGGAAATAATAGTTAAAATTTGTAAAATAATATTATATATATATATTGTAGCCGCAGAGCTTTCCGCAATTAATGTAATTTTTATACTGTGGCTTTTTCGTACAGTATTTCTTCCCTCTCGAGTAGAGAGCAATATAACTTTTCAAACAGTGTAACGTTTCTCTTATGGTGCATTTCAACATTGTTATCTTTATTCATCAACGACCTGTTACCACTGTACGATATTCAGACAACATTGTTTTCTTCTTCCATCTGCAGTGACGTTATTCACAGGTAGGCAACAATTATAATAGCCTAATTTTTCTATCTTTGTTATTCGTGTTTCTACTAGGCCTCGATACGATAGGCCTTAGTTACATTTGTGCTTCAATTCTATGTACCCTATTCCTTTTTCTACAGTGCTCTTGCCTTTCTACAGTGCTCTTGCCTCGCAAATCTTCATCATCACAGCTACAGTGATCGTGCATTGCATTTACTGTCTCAGCTTTTCTGATACTACTTTTGCTGGCACCAGCTAATTTGGCAACTTCCATTAGGTAAGAGTTGGGATGAAGGAGTACTTTTTAATCATCATCATTATTATTATTATTATTCTTATTAATTATTAATATATATATATATATATATATATATATATATATATATATATATATATATATATATATATATATATATATATATATATATATATATATATATATATATATATATATATATATATATATATTATATGTATATATATATATTTTATGTAGCCATTGCCATCTTATAGTAATTATTATTTTATTATTTTTATTAATTATTATTATATATAATATATAATATATATATATATATATATATATATATATATATATATATATATATATATATATATATATATATATATATATATATATATATATATATATATATATATATATATATATATATATTTATGCATTTAATTTATTATCTATCTCCTGCTAATGATCATGATGCACATATTTGCATTGCTGCGGGGCAGTGTCACGTGTGTGGATCATGGCATTACTGGGAGATATCACTAGTTGTTATTATTTTTATAATTTCAGCTAGGGTTCTTGCCCTTCTTGTTATGTTTATTATTGTTGTTCCTACTGTGTAGAACCAAGTCATCTTTATTTTTGTAATAAAAGAATACCCACAAGCCTTCTTGTACTCATTCTCCAAACAACCTCAAACAAGTGGCCCTCATTTGGCAACCATAGTGGTGAAGGAGGGAAGATTTGGATCACAGTGGGACCCAGAACACGCAAGTTGGAACCCTTCTAGTGGATCAACATATTTTTTTTTTTATTTACTTATTTATTAATTTTTAATTTATATTTTTATTTCCATATTCATATTTTTATTTATTATTATTACCATTTTTTAACTCATTTATTTTATTCATATTTTTATATTTTATATATATATATGTATATATATATATATATATATATATATATATATATATATATATATATATATATATATATATATAATATATATATATATATATATATATATATATATATATATATATATATATATATATATATATATATATATATATATATATATATATATATACATTCAATTATTTTTTTTTATTATATTTTTTTTTTTTACGTGCCATTACTTATTAAATCATGTCCAATGATGCCCCTTCCCAGCCTGCTGCATCTCAACCTGCAATTTTCCTTCCTCACTACATCCCTGGGGATGTAGAGCTTTGGCTTCTCCAGTTGGAGACCATTTTCCCAGTATCATACACCTCTGATACTAAGTTTCGAGCCCTTGTACCTCTTCTGCCCCCAGAGGTTCTACGTCAAGTCAAGGATGTTCTCCCTACCGTCCGATTGTCTCCTGATCCGTTCACAGCCCTCAAGACAGAGCTGCTGAATAGGGTGGCACCTTCTCGGGAAGAGAGAATTGGACAACTTTTGAGTCGTGAACCGCTTGGAGCCCGCACTCCAAGTCAGCTCATGGCTCATTTGTTGAGCCAATTAGGGTCAGCGCCGTCCGACACTGAGGCCCTTCTCATCCGAGAGCTCTTCCTGAAGAAGTTGCCGGCAGATGCCCAGGGGATACTGGCGGTTACTTCTCCTTCTACACCCCTTCAGGAGGTTGCTGCTATCGCGGATAGGATCCTCCGCACTATCAATCCTTCCCAGGTTTCTATTTCCTCTGCGACTTCTTCTGCAC
>SEYY01009209.1:0-7500 GCA_009176605.1 Armadillidium nasatum
TTTTTAATTTTTTTTTATTTTTTTTTTTTACTCTTTTTACTTTATTTTTATTCTTCTGACACCCCTCCTTGAATAGGGCTTTGCCCGTGAGTGGTGGTGAAATGTAATATATATATATATATATATATATATATATATATATATATATATATATATATATATATATATATATATATATATATATATATATATATATATATTCCCACACACATTCCAGATAGTCCTAACCAGTTCTTGAACACACTTGATTTATGCTTCACCACTACTCCTTCTAGATATAAATACACCATTTATCCTCCTATAGGTAACTCTGACCATAATCTTAAAGTTCTTATTTATAAGTTCTCTCGGACAACTCCATCATGCCCTAAACGTACTTTCTGACACTTTAATAGAGCTAATTGTGTTGTAATGCTTCGCTTCTTTGCTAACTACCATTTGAGTGAATCTTGCTTTGTCTCGGGGGACGCTTTGTCTCTACTGAAATGGGACTGGCCGTAATCCATGATGGGATGGGCTGATTCATTCCATCTTTAAGTAAATCTTTCTCACCTCAAAATCCATGGTTCGATAACAACTGTTCTCTTGTCCTTCGGGAGAGAGACAATGCTTATCGTGAATGGAAAAACTTTCCTTCTCCTATCACTTTTGCTAATTTTCATTCAGCTCGGAATCGTTGCAGGAATGTTCTTAGACGGACTAAGCGAACTTCACAAAAAGGAAGTGCGCTGACCTCCAAGGTTCTCCTACTGATAAAAATTTCTGGCCTCTTGTCAAAAATATATCTAGTAACTTCTGTAAATCTGCCTTTCCTCCTCTTATTCGCTCTGATGGTTCTGTAGCTAATAATCCCTCTGAAAATGCTAATTTCCCTAGCCTCCTTTTCTCATCTAATTCCACCCTGCTCAATTCTGGCATCCCTCCTCCTACTCCTTCTCCTCTCAGGTATCCCATGTCTCTTCCTGTAATTACTCATGATTAGGTGCATGGTATCCTGTAATCTTTTAACGTCAGGAAGGCCAGTGACCCGGATTGCATTCCCCCTCATGCTCTGAGAGAGTGTGCTTCCGATTTAGCGCCTGTTCTCGGTCAGCTCCACTCTCTATGCCTTAATGCTAATACTTTTCCTCAATGCTGGAAGCACGCATTTGTTCAGCCGATCCAGGAAAAAGGTAGCCGCTGTAACCCTTCTAACTATCGACCTATATCTCTCACTCGTGTTCTGTCTAAAATTTTTGAAACTCTCCTGAACTCTCATTTCCTGGATCATTTGGAGTCTCATTCCCTTCTCTAAGATCACCCGTATGTCTTTCGACGTTCGAGGTCAACTGGTGACATACTTTCCTATCTTACTGATCTATGATCTTCTACCTTTAGGGACTTCGGGGAGTCTACTGGGATGTCGAATGAATTATCCAAGGCTTTTGGCCAGGTGTGGCATGCGTCGCTGCTCTATAAGCTCCGTTCCTTTGGGTTTCCTCCTTCCCTTTGCTTACTCTTGTCTAGTTCTCTCTCAGATCATTCCATTTCCGCTGTTGTTGATGGAGCAACCTCTTCCTCTTTTTCTGTCAGCTGTGGTGTTCCTCATGGTTCTGTTTTATCTCCATCTTCTCAACGCATTTCTAACTCTGTTCACTCTTATGCTGATAACTCAACTCTACATTCTTCTACTCATTTCAAATCTGCTCCCTCTTTGGCTTCTAGAATTGCTCCTCGTCTTCAACTTTCCGATTCTATTCTTGCCGATCTGGATGGGATTTCCCGGTGGGGTCATAGCAACCTTGTAAAATTCAACTCTTTAAAAACTAAACTTCCTCACATCTCCTTCTCTGAAACACCTCCCGACTTTCTTAACCTTTTCTATTGCTCTCCCGTCTCACCCTTAAATGACATTAAGATTCTTGGTCTAAACATAAACAATAAACTGTAATGGAAACCACATATCACAATTGTTGCAAAAGCGGCCACTAAGAAGAAAGCTGGGAATTCTGTTCAGGTTGGGAGAATTTTTTCCTTCTGTGCAGTTACTCCAAATACATAAGGGTCTTATTCGCCCTTGTATGGAGTACTGTTTTCACATTTGGTGAGCTCCGGCTTCTCCTCTCTTCTGGATAGGGTTGAGTCTAAAGCTAAAAATTAATAACTTCTCCCTTACTTTCAAACTCTCTTGACCCACTACCTCTGGGACGTGACGTTGGCGCATCATCTTTTTCTATGGGTACTATAGTGGCACGTTCTCGAACGAATTGGCCTCTCGCATTCTTCCACAGTTGCTTCATCCTCGTTGCACAAGGTGTGAACTGCTTTCGCACCAATTTTGTGTGGATGTATGAAACCCCAAGCTATCCCACTGGGGTGCCTCCTTCTTTCCAGCCACTTCTGTTCGTTGGAACTCTCTACCATCATTTATTTTTCCTCCTGTATTTAATCTTCCTCTCTTCAAGGCTTCCGTCTGTGCCCACCTGAGGGATGTACGTTAGGTCTGTGTTTGAGTGTATTTTCTTCCTTTGTGTGTGCCCCCTCCTTGAAAAGGGCTCTGCCCATGTGTGGTGACGATCTGTAAAATATATTATTTTTTTTATTTTTTTATTTTTTTGCTTTAACAACACTCCATGCTTCTACTTATTTTAGATATGCTTCTTCGCGTTTAATTAAAGCCGCCACAGGATTTAAATTTTCAAACTCAAATTTTACATAATCTGTATATGATGACAGTTTTTTCTTCGTGAAACTCATCTTTTTAATTAGAACTTCAAAACTACATTTACAAGAATACGATCTTTCTCATTTCTTTATACTGGTCAAACTCTTCCCATGTGAAAAACAGGAAAATTCGTGGTTTCAACATGAGCACAAACTTTTTTAGAAAATTGTTGAAATTGCAAGACTTTCTTAGTTAGGATTACTCCATTAATATAAGGGACTCATTGGTCATTTATGGCATACTGTTCTTTCATTTTGGAGGACTCCAGTTCCTACAGTCCTTTTAATAACATTGAGATCAATGTTATAAGATTAAAAAAACATTTCTCTTTCCAACTTTATTTACTTCTCATCTTTTCTATGCAATCTTAGTGATTTATCTTTTTATAGGTAAATCAGAGGATCGAGGAATTTTCCACCTCTCATTATCACACCTTTTAAAGCCCTCTCAGTACAAAGGATGAAAAATCTTCGCTCTAGTTTTGAAACGATACTGTTAACAAATATTTTTGGTTTAGTATATCTTTCTTTTTAGCGACACCTTGTTTGTCAAATTACTTTCCATATTTTATCTTTCCTGTTGTTGAATCTTGTTTAACGTTTTTTAAAATTTACATTAGAGCTTACCTGAAAATTTTTCGTTTGGTTTTATTTCTTCCACCTAATTATGTTTAATGTAATTTCTTCTCAGGTTGTAATTTCTAATCTTTACAAGCTTAATAGAAGGAGAACTGTCTTGAAAGTGTAGTTCCTATTGTTATTAAAATTTACATTCCTAAGCTTTCGCACTGTTTTGGTAAAGTGTTTCGAAACCTTTTAATTTATTGCTTTTACCTTTGTTGTGATTACTGATTACTCAGTTCTGGTTTGCTTTTTAACTTCTTAACACTTCTCCAAAAGTTTAGTCTGGATGAGCGAGTCCAATTACTATCATGGAGCGATCTTCTTGAAAGGTTAGATTTTTGGGCTTTTTATCTCATTAATAAATCGGATCATCTCTTTAACTCATTCAGTGTCTTTCCATGTACCAAACTTTTTCTCTACTTTTTATAAACACTTTTGTTAATTAATGCAATCGACATTGCTCTTTGGAATTGTTTATTTGGATATATCCTCTTTTAAATGAAGACTGTATAACTCGTTTCATCACATAATCTTATAATTTTATTCTGTAAAATTTTTTGACCTTAGACTTAAATATTGTTATTCCTTCGTGCACTTCTTGAACAAAATCTGAAATTTTCTTCTATTACCTTATTTCCCTTGACTTGCTCTCCTACAATTACCTATTATGATTATTCTATGATGAGCAAAAATTTAAGTATCACGACAAGAGGTTCTGAAAATTTCCAACGCCTATAGTTAAGTTCTTTTTGGAAAACCTTTTTCAACATTCAATTTTATTGGCAAGTGATTTCCTAATTGATAAGAACAACATAAACAAAAATAAAACATATAAAAAATTTAGGTTAAAATATTTTGCAATTTTACTAACACTATTATATAATTTAGAAAACTGCAAAGGTTGTTTTTTTGATTTTTATAGTTAAATAACTATTTTTTTTAACATCTTCTCAATATTGATTTTAATAACATTGTATTTTAAAGGTCTGGTAAGAATATAACGATTGGACTTTGTGGTAAATCTATTTTCTACTACAATAAAGATTATTCTCTTCAACTTATTGAATGGATTGAAATTTTGAATCGCCTTGGAATATCTACATTTTTTCTCTACAAAACTCTCTGTCACAAAAATGTTGAAAAAGTCCTCGATTATTATGAGAAAAAAGGATTAGTTAAATTAATTGACTTTCACTTTCCCAACCCTTTCATTCAAGAAGGAACTTTTCTCAGGTAAGCTGTAAGAACAAATGCGAAACCTAATTGAACCTTCTATTAGAGTTTTACTATGAAAATCAAAAGGAACTATAGTTTTAAACTTTTAACATCAGAATAACTATTCTGGCTATTTTATCTTTGTGCTAATACGTAAATTAGGAATCATTTATATTTCTCTTTAATTTAAAGAAAAAAAAACTTTCTGAATGTCCGTATCTAAATATTTTCAATATATATACGGACAATAAATCTTTAATTAACCTATTAAGAAATTTTCAGAAATAAATTTCCAGGTAATGCAATTTGTCTAAAAGTAGCTAGAGGTTTATATATATATATATATATATATATATATATATATATATATATATATATATATATATATATATATATATATATATATATATATATAATATAATCAAAAAGGTTAAAGCCAACACCAAGGATTTCCACATATCAATTATTATATAGTGTGAGCGTTTTAAACCTTCAGCACAATCTAAGTTTTAAAATTTCCTAATTTAAAATATAAACCAAATATAAATTTATTAACTATTTTTAAAATACTAAAAAATAATAATAATTACAATAAAATAATTAAATATAGGAATAATATTGATATTAAAGTAACATAAACAAAAACCAATACAAAAGTCAAAATTATGCAACACCAAAAAATATTAACGATTGGATCCATTGTTGAAAAAAAAATTTTTTTTATCCGATTCTCCTGAAAATTTCAGTATATATAGCTTTTTTCCCGACGAAAAAACTCCATTCCTAACGTTTTTACGAGGGATTTAAAGTTTAGAAGCAATTTCTTAAATTTAGGGTAAGTTTAAATCTACGGTGAGGACGCCTAAAAAATTTTTTTGGTCTGAAATTTGGTGTGTATATTCGTAAATCTATTGGCTATAAAAATTTCTTAGAGAGTTTTGATGTGTGCATAACAGAAAACAGGTTATATGCCCTTACTTGACCAGGTGTCGAAATTTTTTTTTTTCCAATTTTGAAAAATTCACACATTCGGACAAAAAATTAAAAAAAAAAAAATATGGATTGGACGTCTTTGAAAATTGGATATTGTTTAAAGGAGGGATAGATCTAAAACTTTTATTTAAAACACTTTTAAAATCTATTTGTCTGATTCGAGATACAGCTTATCGAAAATGGCCGAATTTTCGACGAAATTTCAAATTTTCCAAATTTTGAGAGGCTGTATCTCGAATCAAACAATTAGTTTTTAAAAGTGTCCTAAATAAAAGTTTTAGATCCATCCCTCCTCTAAACAATTTCCAATTTTAAAAAAAATTAGAAAAAATCAATTTTTTTTAATAAATTTTTTTCTCCGGAAGGGTATGTTTTTTTCAATTTTTTTTCAAATAAAAATTTGAACTTCTATAATCAATAACTATCAGTACTTTTCCCAAATGTTTTGTTTCTAATTTGTAGAAATTGGGGCTAAGAATGTACAGGGGAGTTTTTGGATCATTCTGACCACTATTTTACCACTTCTATTTAATCTCTTTTTGAATTTTGACCCCCTATAACTGCTAAACCGTTAGAAACTCAGAAAAACGTCAGAAATCGACTGTTTTCAGCGGGAAAAAATGCATATACATTGTAAATTTCAGCTCAATAGCTCAAATAATAAAAAAAAAGTTTTGAAAATGGATCCTGCCCTTAATTAAAACGGCTGGACTATTTCTGGAAAAAGGACTTCATCATTGTATGAAAAGAACAGTAGAAGAAGCTTGATCATTTAAGGATGGTAAATGAGTTTTTATATATAAAAACTCCAAAATCCTACGATCAAGAAGAGAAGACGAATGTTGGAGTACAGAGGAATCGGAAGAAGAAAAAGGGTGGGTATCTCCATAAGAGACTATGAAGATTCCCATCCTTTTTCTTTTTCTTTTTTCTTTTTCTTGTTCCGAAAAAGTAAAATATCAGATGTGATGTCGGAAGATACTAGAGGAAGGAAAAAAAAAGAAGCGAAATTAGTGTTTATATTTTTTGGAAAATGCAAGAAGGAAGGAGCGTGAAGAAGAGGGACCACGGATAAAATAGTTTTTGGTGCTACAAAATATAGTTTTTGCAAGATTCCGGGATAAAATATAAGTGGCGTAAGTTTCTGGAGTTTGAAGACGACGGTAATTTCTGAAGACAGCATCCCTGCGGTGAACAGCACGAGAACAAGAAGAGCTAAACCAAGGTTTATTAGATTTAGAAGAAGGGAAAGTATATGAAATGTACGCCTTCATACCAGAGTGAATCACCTCGGTAATGCGTTCAGCACACTCCGAGGTACCCCTCCCACGGAAACAATAATCATTCACGGGAAATCAAAGAAGCACGACTGCAAGTCCGACCAGCTTGTGGCACCGAAATGCCACAAATGTTTCCTTTCAATAGAAAGGGCTTTTCCTGTGGAAGACTTGAAGAGATAGAAGAGGATACAAAGATAAGAAGGTTATCGGAGGAACCGAGAGGAGGAAAGAATTTAACTCTAAAGAAGAAGGATTAGATGTTAAGAAAAAGTCTAGATCAGGGATGCTAGTAGGGAGTAGGAAGCTGCACCAACTGCTCAAGGTCGTTTTGATTAGCGAAATGGAAGGTACGTTCACCAGCTGTATCATGAGAACTAGAAGAAAGCCATTGGCGGTGGTGAATAATGAAATCACCTAATATGATGATTTCAGAGAAAGGAGAAGAAAAGAGATTGTGCTCTATTTTGGAGTTTAAATAGTCGAGGAATTTATGATAGTCAGTAGAATTAGGAGATAAATAAACTGAACAAATGAATTTATTCGTAGAATGACAAGAGAGCCTAAGCCATAAGGTGGAAAATTCGGAAGACTCCAAATTAGAGACACGAGAACCAACGACATCGTTGCGTACGTATGCACAACAACCGCCTTTGGCTAAAAATTGAGGATAGAGACAGTAGGAGGA
>SEYY01009210.1:7500-16106 GCA_009176605.1 Armadillidium nasatum
AAAAAAAAGGGGTGTGAACCCTGTTCTAAAACTTCGGAAGGAAAAGAGTTTCAAACAAAAAGAAGATGACAACAAGGGTTAGAAGGGTTCTCATATTTCGACTTATGTTGAACAAGTGATTGCCTCAGGAGAGGAAGAGAGGAAGAGAGGAAAGAGAGGAAGAGAGGAAGAGAAGAAGAGAGGAAGGAGAGGAAGGAGAGGTAGAATTTTATAAGAAGAAATAAAACAGTTTACCAAAATTATAACTATTCAAAAGTTGAAAACTGGATATAATTTTCTGATACAACTCTATTTGATACCTTATATTATTATTATTATTATTATATATATATATATATATATATATATATATATATATATATATATATATATATATATATATATATATATATATATATATATATATATATATATATATATATATATATATATATATATATATATATATATATATATATATATATATATATATATACATATATATAATTATATTACAATAGAACAAGACTATTAAAAATAAATTTAGCCTATTATAGATAATGGATAGGTTTTTAAACTGTAACCTTTGACCTTATTACATGTAAGTGTTTTAGGCCTCTTTTTTTTTTTTTTTTTTTTTTATTCAAACCCTAATTTACATTTCTGAGATTCTCATGGGCTCCTATTAGACCAATTCAGATGCTAATTAGGACGTTGATGTTATTATTATTATTGTTATTATTATTATTATTATTATTATTATTATTATTATTATTATCATTATTATTATTAGCATTGTTATTACAAATTTTATTACTATTATAATTATAGTTGTTGGTATTATATTATTTATAATATTTATAAATATTATCAATATTACATTATTATTATTATTATTATTATTATTATTATTATTATTATTATTATTATTATTATTATTATTATTATTATAATTATAATTATTGTTATTATTATTATAATTATTATTATTATTAATGTTATTATTATTATTTTTAATGCTATTATTATTATTTTTTTTATCCTTTATTATTATTATTATTTTATTATTATTATTATTATTATTATTATTATTATTAATCATTAATTCAATGTCAGCAATAGTTTTAATATTTATTTTACATTTCCTTTGCAATTTTGTATTAAAAAAAAAATACTTGTAATTTAAATATAATTTTCTTTAATATAATTCTTAATTAAAGCCTCCTGAGAAAGTAAGAAGCAAAATTATATTTATTTTCTAACCGGTTTAGACCGTAAACCTTAGACAGACATCATCAGAGTTTAAATAAATATAAATAAAATAATTAATAAATTTTTAATTAAGTAAAAATTAATAATATTTATTTTAAAATTAAGAAATATATCATATTATGTTCAGTTTGAGTGACATTAAATTGCTAAATAATAATAATAATAATAAATAATAATAATAATAATAATAATAATAATGATAATAATAATAATAATAATAATAATAATAATAATTAATAATAATAATAATAATAATAATAATAATAATTAAAAACATTAATAATAATAATAACAATAATAATAATACTAATAATAATAATTGCAATAATAATAATGATAGCAGTAATAATAATAATAATAATAATAATATAATAATAATAATAATAATAATAATAATAATAATAAAATAATATTGATAGCATTTATAAATATATATAATATTATAATATAATATCAACAACTATAATTATAATAATAATAATAATAAAATTGTATTATTAGCAATGATAAGTATTATTATTATTATTATTATTATTATTATTATTATTATTATTATTATTATTATTATTATTTATTATTATCATTATTAAATTAAAAGTGCTAAGGTTCTATTTTAAAGAATAAGTTTTACTTAACAAGTATTACCAATGGTTTTTACAAATGGTTTTTTTCCTAATGGGCTCTACAAAGGGAGTTTTCTACTGATTTTCCTGTTAATACTACGATGGGTTTTTACTAAAAAATTGGAATTGTTTTACTCATGGTTAGGATACCTGAAAGTCACTGAATTAAAGGAATCTTCCTCTAAAAATTAGGAGTCATAGACCTAAGCAAATAATCCTTTTTAATTCAATAAAGTTTTGGAGAAAGTAAAGAAGTGGATGTGGTGGAAGGTTTGTGATGAGTTAAGACGAATGAGTTGTGTGAGTTTAATGAGTAATTTGAATTGTTTGAGTTTTACTAGCTGAAAGAGTTGTGAGAGTTGAGCAATCTGTGTGAATTGTGAGAGTTGTGTGAGTTTCGTTTATTATTTGAGTTTTGAGTTTATATAACATCATATCGTACATAGTTGTTGAGATGTAATTTTGGTTAAGTAGATGCTTTAAAATTTAGTACTAATAGTGCTGGTTCAATTTCCAGAGTAATTTTTATTGCCGTTATTAAAAGTTTCAAAATTATAGGTATGTTAATAAATACTGGAATATTATAGTAATTAAAATGATCAATGTCAAGTAATTAAAATTTCATTTACAAAATTTTTAAAACATTATTATTATTATTATTATTATTATTATTATTATTATTATTATTATTATTATTATTATTATTATTATTATTATTATTATATAAAAAATTATCATTTTGTCGTATCATGCATTGTATTCTAAATAAATAAAAAACAACATTCATAATACCCTCAATCATTATTAATGGTTTTAAAGGTTTTAACCATGTTTTTTTTATTTCGTTGTTATAGTTTTTTTTTTTTTCAAAATATTATTTGCTTATTTTTTTCCATTCAATTCACAAAATATTTACTGCTTAAGCGGACAATCCTTTTTTAATCAAACTATTCTATTTAAATGTATTTAAATAAAAATAAAATATATACATCCATTAAAACCAAAAATACAATTATAATTTTTTTTTTTTAATACTCTTTCTACCTTTGTACCAATTTCATACCAATAGTCATTATTAATATTACTACTGGACGATTGCAAATACTCTCCATGTGAACAATCGTATAATTAATAATTCAAATATCGAATAAATAATCGATAGTATTAATCAAACCCATAAATCTTTTGGTAAGTTTAGCAAATGGCAAACTTTTAATTGAAATTAAGAGGAACATTTATTTAGAAGTGACAATTCAAAAACCAAAATAAATAAAAATTATTTTTTAAATAAAATTGGTAAATAAAGTATAAAGATTTCATTAATTTCATTTGACTGAAGATCTATATTATTATTATTATTATTATTATTATTATTATTATTATTATTATTATTATTATTATTATTATTATTATTATTATTATTATTATTATTATTGATATTTTCACTTCTATTATTGTTATATTTATTTTTATTATTAAAATATTATCATTATTATTATTATTATTATTATTATTATTATTATTATTAATTATTATTATTATTATTATTAATATTAATATTACTTTATTATTGTTATGACTTTTTTTTTTTTTTTATTAATATTATTATTATTATTATTATTATTATTATTTTTTATTACTATTATCATTATTATTATTTATCTTTATTATTATCATTTTTTATTATAAATATTAATAACATAAATTAATTTATTATTATTAATATTAAATATATTATTATTATTATTATTATTATTATTATTATTATTATTATTTTTCATTATTATAATTATTAAACCTATTATTATTATTATTATTATTATTATTATTATTATTATTATTATTATTATTATTATTACTATATTTTCATTTTTATTATTATTATAATTACACTAAGTAATGATAATAATAATAATTATTATTTTTACAATATTATTATTATTGCTACTATTATTATTATTATTATTATTATTATTATTATTATTATTATTATTATTATTATTATTATTATTATTATTAAAAATAATTATTATTATATTTATTATCATCATCAATATTATTATTGTGTATTTTATTTAATTTATTATTTTTTATTATTATTAATATCATTATTATTTTTATAATTACAATTATTATTTTTTTTTTTTTAATTTTTTTTTTTTAATTATTATTATTGTTAACATTAAAAGAAAAATAATAATGATAATAATAATAATAATAATATAATAATAATAATAATAATAATAATAATAATAATAATATTATTATTATAATTATATAATTATCATATTATTATTATTATTATTATTATTATTATTATTATTATTATTATTATTATTATTATTATTATTATTATTATTATTATTATTATTATTATTATTATTATTATTATTATTATTATTACTATTAAGTTTAAAACTTACTTAGTTTTATCAAAATGACTAATATAAAACCCAAAAAATGTAGGTTAATAGATGTTACACACAAGCACACACGCACACACGCACGCACGCACACGCGCGCGCGCGAACACACACACACACACACACACATATATATATATATAATATTGAAAATTGGTGTGCTTCTATTAAGCTTAATTTTAAGTAAAAACAGTAGTACAAAACAAAGATGCAACATTTTAAATTTAGTTTAATAGTTACAAGTTATATCGACAGTTATTATATATTTTAGTTTTACAATATTCAACGTTTCGATTTCTCCTGAAATCATTTTCAAGAACTGAAAAAACACACAAAAATTATTAACATAACACTGACAAATAAAATAAAAACAAAAACAAAAATAAAAAATATCTATAAATTATGAAATGATTACCGTTACACATAACACACACAGTCAACATGTATATAAAAATCGGAATGAAGACAAAAAATATAACTAAAATGTGAGAGTGACTGACTAATAACTAGAATGAAAGAAAAAAAATTTTTTTGGTTGGTTTAGAGTTAAACAATAAAAAAAGGACATTCACATTCATATTCACATACATATAAAACACAATCATATATACATATACATGCACACATACATACATACATACATACATATACATACATATACATACATATACACATATACATACACACATACATATATACACACACATACATACATACATACATACATACATACACATACATACATACATACATACATACATACACACATACAACATATACACCATACATATGCATACATATACACACATACATAACAGCATATACATACATACACACTCATACATACACATATACATATATACACAATACACACACACATATACACAGACACATATATACAATACATACATACATATATACATACATATACATACATACACATATATATATATACACACAAATACATACATACATACCCTCACACATACACACATATGCATACATACATACAACCACATATACATACCTACATACAACGTACATACATACCTGCATGCAAACATGACTACAAACAGACAAACTTACACTACATAGACATATGCAAACCTATAACCAAAACATATAAACCATGTAAACGAAGAGGGAAAAGGAAACAGAGCAGAGAAAAAATATATAAAGAGAAAAAAAAAGAGAAAAAAAGAGAAAAAAGTGAATAGCTATGATTGAACTATGTGTAAAGGACAAGATAATTGATTATTATTAAGTTCTGGCTTTAACTTTGAAATATATAGAGATTCTAAGATATGGAGAGATGAAATATCCGAGTTGGAATCCAAAATAGAGAAATGTTGAGGAAGAGGGAAAAAAAGACAAGATGATTGAGAATGAGAACGAATGTTGGAAAAGGCAGGAGTTGAGAGAGGAAGAGAAGTACGATAAGATAGACCTTGATGCTCCATAATCCTAGTCCTGAGAAGACGCGCAGTAGAACCGATGTAGCCCTTCTGACATGAGGGACACGTGAATTTATAAACTACCGACGTCTTCAACGGAAAAGGAAGAGAAGATTTATAGTGGAAGAATGAAGAAATTTTAAGAGGAGAGCGATAAGAAAAACGTAAATCAAGATGAGGAAAATGATGTGAGAGAGATTTAGTGAGCTTAGAAGTCATAAGTGTAGTGGAGTGATTAAGGTAGGGTATGGAGAAATAAATAACTTTCTTTGGAACTGTGGGTACCGGAAAAGAAGGGTGATAGGTTTTGGATAAAAAATGAGATATGTATTGAGGCACCATATTCCTCCTAATATGGTGCCTCAATACATATCTCATTTTTTATCCAAAACCTATCACCCTTCTTTTCCGGTACCCACAGTTCCAAAGAAAGTTATTTATTTCTCTATACCCTACCTTAATCACTCCACTACACTTATGACTTCTAAGCTCACTAAATCTCTCTCACATCATTTCCCTCATCTTGATTTACGTTTTTCTTATCGCTCTCCTCTTAAAATTTCTTCATTCTTCCACTATAAATCTTCTCTTCCTTTTCCGTTGAAGACGTCGGTAGTTTATAAATTCACGTGTCCCTCATGTCAGAAGGGCTACATCGGTTCTACTGCGCGTCTTCTCAGGACTAGGATTATGGAGCATCAAGGTCTATCTTATCGTACTTCTCTTCCTCTCTCAACTCCTGCCTTTTCCAACATTCGTTCTCATTCTCAATCTTCTTGTCTTTTTTTCCCTCTTCCTCAACATTTCTCTATTTTGGATTCCAACTCGGATATTTCATCTCTCCATATCTTAGAATCTCTATATATTTCAAAGTTAAAGCCAGAACTTAATAATAATCAATTATCTTGTCCTTTACACATAGTTCAATCATAGCTATTCACTTTTTTTCTCTTTATATATTTTTTCTCTGCTCTGTTTCCTTTTCCCTCTTCGTTTACATGGTTTATATGTTTTGGTTATAGGTTTGCATATGTCTATGTAGTGTAAGTTTGTCTGTTTGTAGTCATGTTTGCATGCAGGTATGTATGTACGTTGTATGTAGGTATGTATATGTGGTTGTATGTATGTATGCATATGTGTGTATGTGTGAGGGTATGTATGTATGTATTTGTGTATGTATATATATATGTGTATGTATGTATATGTATGTATATATGTATGTATGTATGTATATATGTGTATGTGTATATGTGTGTGTGTATTGTGTATATATGTATATGTGTATGTATGAGTGTGTATGTATGTATATGTGTGTATGTGTGTATGTGTATGTATATGTATGTGTATGTATATGTATGTATGTATGTATGTGTATGTATGTATGTATGTATGTATGTATGTATGTATGTATGTATGTATGTATGTATGTATGTATGTGTATGTGTATATGTATGTATGTGTGTATGTATATGTGTATGTATATATATGTATGTATGTATATGTATGTATGTATGTATGTGTGCATGTATATGTATATATGATTGTGTTTTATATGTATGTGAATATGAATGTGAATGTCCTTTTTTTTATTGTTTAACTCTAAACCAACCAAAAAATTTTTTTTTTTTCTTTCATTCTAGTTATTAGTCAGTCACTCTCACATTTTAGTTATATTTTTTGTTTTCATTCCGATTTTTTATATACATGTTGACTGTGTGTGTTATGTGTAACGGTAATCATTTCATAATTTATAGATATTTCTTATTTTTGTTTTTGTTTTTATTTTATTTTTCAGTGTTATGTTAATAATTTTTGTGTTTTTTCAGTTCTTGAAAATGATTTCAGGAGAAATCGAAACGTTGAATATTGTAAAACTAAAATATATAATAACTGTCGATATAACTTGTAACTATTAAACTAAATTTAAAATGTTGCATCTTTGTTTTGTACTACTGTTTTTACTTATATATTAATATATATATATATATTATAATATATATATATATATATATATATATATATATATATATAATATATATATATATATATATATATATATATATATATATATATATATATATATTATTATTTTTGGGGGAGGGAGGGAAGGTGTCGATTGTCAATCAAATAAACATAATTTTAGTAATAATGTTGTATAATGTTTAGTATCACATAACGCTGATTCAATTCTCATTTTCTTAGAAGTGAAATACAATTTTTAATATTGATATTTTAAATAAAAGTTTTACAATTTAGGAAAAAAATATATATTATTGCAGATTCAAGGTAGGAGAGCGAGCCTCTCAGTTTGAGTGCAATGTAATTATATATTTACTAAATATTATATACATATTTATTACAATGGATTGGTTCTAATTGAAGCTCACCATCTTGAATATATAAATGAGGCTCACTTTTTCTAACAATAATAATAATCAAAATCAAAATCAAAATCCGCCTCCAGGAAAGGTTATTAGCCCTGTCAGTAGATTCATTCGATGATGGACCAAGGGTTTCACGGGCCGACAGCAAACATCCGCAGGCTGGTAAGGCCTATCACGGATGCCGATTTTGATTCCACTTTCAGCAAACATTCCGCTGGTGTACTTATTACGCATAAGTGGGCGGGGCTAAACGCAAGAGAGAACTGCTCAAATTTCTCTACTCCGACCAAGCCTCGAATAATATAAAGCTAAATACAAATTATGATTAATTTTACTCTTCAATTATTTTGGATAGTTTTTAGAATCTCTTGCTAGGAATTTGGTACGATTTTTTGTTCTTAATTAATATTTCAATAAGTTCAAATTATATTGCATTTTCATAGAGAAACTAAATTCAACTATTTGTAATAA
>SEYY01009211.1:0-2500 GCA_009176605.1 Armadillidium nasatum
TAAAAGTAGCATGCTTAGAGGCATATGCTCAGAATGCGGAAGAATAAAAACTCAATTTACCTCTAATAATCAATAAAAAACTAAAACTAAAATAGAATACAAAGGGGGTGCTGAAACAGCACCCCCTTTGAAAAAATAAATGTAAAATAGGATATAATAATTTAAAATTGGATACCCCCCTGAAACGGGGGTATCCATAAAAATTTAAAAAATTAAAATATAAAAATTTAAATATCGCTCCCCCCGTGATTCACGGGGGAAGGAATATGAAAAATTATATATAAAAATTTATATATAATAACTTTTTTTCTCTTTAAATAAATGACGTACATGGATATGAAAGTATATCTTACACCTAATCAGGTAAAGAAGTTAAAAAATGCAATAAATAAAAAATCTTCTATATCATTTAGAATTAATCCAAAGCAAAAAGGTAATATATCTCTTCTCCTAACTCAAACTCAAAAAGATAAATTTTTAAAGAATATACCATTTAATTTAAAATTAAGTAAATCACAAGTAATAGCTTTGGCAAAACACGGAGGATTTTTAATAACGCTTCCAACGTTATTAGCGGCTGCAACTGCAATCGGTTCTCTTGCTGGTGGAGCTAGTGCTATTGCAAAGACTGTAAATGAAAAGAAAGCAATAGATAAACAATTAGAAGAAACTAGAAGGCATAATCTTCAAATGGAAAAAAAGAAAACCAATGGAAAAGGTCTTTTTTTAAAACCAGCCCCTCGTCGAAAAACTGGCGAGGGGATGTTTTTAAAGCCATACAAAAGATGAATATTCCGATGAAAGCATTGAGTCAATATGATCTTATGAGTTATGTTAATGAACTTAAAATTCCAAACTTTAAAGGAATTTATATGAGAGATGCTCTTCCAAAAAAATCTCATAAAAAGGAATGTGGGATCTTAAATTTAGATTCAATTAAAGGTTCAGGAACTCATTGGATGTGTTGGTTTAAGAAATGTAATAATTTATGCTATTATTTCGATTCATTCGGTGTTGAACCTCCAAAAGAATTTGAAAATTATGTTCAATGCGATATTGTCTATTCAACATATCAAATACAGAAATTTAGCGATGTGATTTGTGGTCATTTATGTCTAACAGTTCTTTATGCATTAACTGTATTAAATATAAATTTTCATTCTATTCTTTTTTTTCTCTATAATAAATGAGTGTTAACATCTTTGGAAGCGGACCTGAAAGCGTACAAGGTCTTCGAGGATTTCGAGGTCCGCCAGGACCACCAGGACCACCAGGATTGTTTGGAATTGGATTTAAATATTTAGATGAAGAAGGTAATTTTGATATTGAAGATAAAAGGCTAGCAAATGTAGCTTTTCCTCAAGAGAAAAACGATGTTACTACAAAAATTTATACTGATAATTTAGTAAAGGAAATAAGAAGTAAGGTTGATGAAACGTTAAGACGAACAGAAAATATGAATAAATCAATAACTGAATTACAATCTGAAGATGATCATATTAAAAAATTTGTTGAAGAAATGAAATCTCAACTCTTTGATATTCACAATAATGTTATAATGAAAGAAGGTTTTGAGAGCGCTTTAGCAACGATAAATAAACAAATTTCAATTCTTAGTGAAAAGAATAATTTACAAATATGTGCTTATGAAACAATCATTTTTCAAACTAATTCGAAACTAGAAGCTGGGAAGTTTCCATTCGTTTTAGGGATGAAAGGAGCGGCATCTAAGAAAACTGGTTATGTCATGCCTTATGATGGATTTATCGATACAATCATATTAACCTCGCAAGATATAGATCAGCACATATCCGTAAAACTACTAATTAATGGAAATGAACATTCTTTACCTTTAGATAAATATGGAGATGAATTTTTCAATAAAATCAGAATTAATGATCTTCGTATTCATGAAGGAGATATTATTCAGATTCAAGCAAATGTTGACACTAATAATATAAAAATGCATGTTGTTCAAGTTTTCATAGGATATGACTTAGTTAATAAAAATATTATGTTAAGAGATGAAGTAGTTGAATTTGATGAAAGTGATAATAAAGATGATAAAAATATATATAGTGTAACAGATGGTTTTGGAATGGAGGAAGAAGAAGAAAAGGATGATAAAAAAATTAATGATGGTGAAATGGGAAAAATTAAGCATAACGAAAAAGAAAAAAATGAGGATGAACTTGTTTTCAAAGAAAATCATAACAATATTGAAGAAAATATAGTTAGAGAAAATATTATAATTAACGATAACTTTGATGGCTTTGGTGATATTGGTAATTTTGATGGCTTTGGTGATATTGGTAACTTTGATGGCTTTGGTGATATTGGTGACTTTGATGGATTTGGTGATATTGGTGACTTTGATGGATTTGATAACTTTGATGCTGAAAATTGGATGAACACATAGAGATAATGTCTTTTAAACAAAACATTTTTTTCTCTATAATAAATAGATGGAAAACAAATCAGAACTATTAAAAATTTTGAA
>SEYY01009211.1:7500-10000 GCA_009176605.1 Armadillidium nasatum
TTATAATTTGCCGTGCATCCAGAAATCTAATTCTCTTAAATGAGAAAAGCATCCTATAACGCTATTAAACTCTACTATCAAAAATGCTAATACTACTAAATGCTGAAAGTAATAACAAAGAGAGCTTAGTTCTTTTTGTGAAAAGAAAAAAAATTAAAAATAGGGAAAGAAAAAAAAAAAGTTAAAGCGACCAACCTCATGAAGCCAAATGATACTCCTCGGTCTGGGGTTCGATCTGACGTTACACTCGAAATAAACATCATCTCCCTCCTTTATGTTCGTCGGTGTAAGAAAAGATGCGAGTTTCGCTTCGACTTGAGGTGCATCTGAAGATAGAGACGAAGAAGAAGGAAATGAAAACACCTTCCTTTATTAATTAAATTAGAGGGTTGGAAAGGGGGTTAGAGGGATTGAAGGGGGGGTTGGAGAAGTAGGGGATAGGAGAATGGGGTTTTCGGATTATAGTCTTTTGTTTAGTTGGAATTGCATTGCTCGCAATGGAGTAATAAAAATAAATGTTTAAAAATACTTAGTACAATAAAATATTAAATCCTTGTAAGCATAAGCTCTTAATTGCCTGTGTGTGTGTGAGTATGTGTGTATGTGGGTGTGGACGTACACCTTTTACGAGAAAAACAAACAAACAAACTAATATATAAGTACACACAGAAAGCTTTAAAAGAAAAAAGGTAAAGCCATCTTGGATAAAATCTTAGGATAATAAATTTTAAAAGATATGAGTACTTTGAAGTAACTTAGAGATAATTGTTGTCTTTTTCTTTTCCTCTTATTCCATCCTTCCTCCTCACTCCTCTCTCCTCTCTCCTCTCTCCTCTCTCCTCTCTCCTCTCTCCTCCCTCTTCTCTCTTCCCTCCCACCTTCACCCTACTCACACTCTTTCTTAATTCATTTAATGTGACATAAATTGAAAAGGTACCCACGCATTAACGCTAGCATATATATATATATATATATATATATATATATATATATATATATATATATATATATATATATATATATATATATATATATATATATATATATATATATATATATATATATATATATTTCTAGCAAGATCGAGGGATAAAGGTGGAATTAAATCAATTCCCTAAGAAATTTCACCACATTTCTTTCTAGATTTGCAACCCCATTCACAGACCTTGTAGACTTACCTCTGATTAGTTCGGTTTTTAAGATGAAATGAAGTATCTTTTAAGCTATTTTCATTCAAACTTTATTCTTTGACTTTGGTAGACAAATGCATCACCTCATTTCTCCTCGAACTTCACAAGGGAATTCACTCACCGTTTCAAAGTTTATTATTAGATTTATGGTCTCCTTTCTAGATCTTCTATCGGTTGGGTCTAACATTTAACTGCGCCAGGTTCTGGCAAAGTTACCCTCAACTGTTTACCACTAGTTTCTCCTCTGTGGTCTTAATTCTTTAGTCGAAGAACTCCCTGCCTAACACTCAAAAAGTCCTCTGTTTTTTACATCTTTAAGTTTATTGACTGTAACGTCAACTATATTATCCTACAGCTTCATATCAAAGTCAGCAAGTATTTAGGGATTTCGTACGTTAGTGGTAGCCCCTTGTCATGCCCAGAACACTCTGCAATCAGGAATCGCTCTGTCAATCGAGAACTTTACGGTTCTCTGTTCTGTCTCTGTTCTGAAAGTGGAAAGTGTTATAGTCTTTATATATTAAGAATTTTCATAACCATTAAATAATGACACTTCTATACTATAACGTTCGTGCAGTCTTGCTTCCAGTGTGATTGTTCATCGCCCATCCTTTAATTATTATTATTATTATAATTATTATTATTATTATTATTATTATTATTATTATTATTATTATTATTATTATTATTATTATTATTATTATTATTATTATTATTATTATTGCCTTTATTGTTATGAATATATTTAAATTTTAATTTCTCTATTGTTTTAATATTGTAATTACTTTGGTATCCTAATTATTTATATAACTATTTACAGTCATTAATTTTCTCTTGTTCCCTTTCTCAGCACTACGCTTTTGCTTCATCACTTTCTTTTTGCTTCATCGCTTTTCTTTTTGCTTCATCTCTTTTCATTTTGCTTCATCACTTTTATTTTTGCTTCACTTTACTTTTTGCTTCATCACTTCTCCTTTTGGTTCATCACTTTTCCTTTTGCTTCATCACTTTTCCTTTTGCTTCACCACTTTTCTTTTGCTTCATCAGTTTTCTTTTTTGCTTCATCGCTTTTCTTTTTGCTTAATCACTTTTCTTTTTGCTTCACTTTACATTTTTGCTTCATCACTTTTCTCTTTGCTTCATCATTTTTCTTTTTTCTTCATCACTTTTCTTTGGCTTCATCACTTTTCTTTTTGCTTCATCACTTTTTTTTTTGCTTCATCGCTTTTCTATTTGTTTCATCACTTTTATTTTTGCTTCTTCACTTTTTGCTTCATCACTTTTTTTCTCTTCCATTCCTTACTTTCTCG
>SEYY01009211.1:17500-20000 GCA_009176605.1 Armadillidium nasatum
GTAGTAGTTGTAGAGAATCAATACAAGTAATACATTTTAAATTTCTAATTCATTATTTAATCTCTTAAATAAATAGATAAGTAAATAAATAAATAAATAAAAAAATAAATGATAAATAAATAATTTAAGTTAAAGGAAAAAGAAATGAAAATAGAGTGGGTTGAGTAAAGGATTAAAGAGATTTGGAAGATTTTGCTTTTGAGAAAAGGCGAATTAAGAGGACAGACTCTTAAATCAAAGGACAGACGCTTGAAGCAAAGGACAGACTGTTGAAGAAGAGGATAAACTCTTGAAGCAAATGACAGACATTTGAATCAAAGAGAAAAGCTTTTGTAACAAGGAGCAAATAAACAGTAAAAAAATAAATAAATAAAAAAGGCAAAAACAATCTTTAATTAAAAAAGATTAACCCTTGATGTAAGTACAAGAATGGCTGTATAACTAAACCGGAATTGAGAACAGAATCAGAGAAGTCAGAGAAGTTAGACGAGTCACAAGAGTTGAGGAAGTCAGAGGAGTAGGAGAAGATAGAGAGGTTAAATTAGTCATAGAAATCAGAGAACCCAGAGGAACCAGAGTAGTCATAAGAGTTAGGAGAGTCAGAGGAGTAGGAGTAGAAGAAGAGAGTAAAATTAGAGAAGTCAAATTAGTCAGAGAAATCAGAGAAATCAGAGAAGCCAGAGAAGCCAGGAGAACCAGAGTAGCCATAAGAGTTAGGGAAGTCAGAGGAGTAGGAGAAGTATCAGAGGGTGCAAACTAGTCAAAGAGATCAAGTTAATCATAGGAATCAGAGTAGTCAGTAGAGTCGAGGGAGTCAGAGGGTGCAAACTAGTCAAAGAGATCAAGTTAATCATATCATAGGAATCAGAGTAGTCAGTAGAGTCGAGGGAGTCAGAGGGTGCCAACTAGTCAAAGGGATCAAGTAATCATAGGAATCAGAGTAGTCAGTAGAGTCGAGGGAGTCAGAGGGTGCAAACTAGTCAAAGAGATCAAGTTAATCATATCATAGGAATCAGAGTAATCAGTAAGTCGAGAGAGTCAGAGGAGCAGGAGAAATTGTAGTTGAAGTTGAAGTAGTAAGATCTTTTATTCAAAAATGAATAAAGAATGGAAAGCATTACCCATTACCACATTTTGCATATATCGTTCTTTATGTGTTCTTAATTTTTTCTCTTTGTGAAAGTCTTTCACATATCCTAAGCTTATTTATTTATTAGAAATATTAAAGTACTTAAATGGAAATTTTAAGAGCGAATAAAAAATAAATAAATATGCAAAAAATAAAATAGCATAGAAAAAATTTGGGAAATCTGAGGAATTGAAATAGCAAGTGAATTTGATCATCAGAGAAATCAGAGGAGTCGGAGAAGCTAAAGAAGTTAGAGGAGTTAGAAGAGTCAGGATATCAAAGATGTTCGAGGTGCTGAGGAGTCAGAGGAGTCAGAGGAGCCAGAGGAGCCAGAAGAGCCAGAGGAGCCAGAGGAGCCAGAGGAGCTAGAGGAGCCAGAGGAGCCAGAGGAGCCAGAGGAGCTAGAGAAGTTAAAAAAAGCCGGAGAACTCAGAGCATCAGAAGAGTAGAGTGAGTCCGAGAAATCAAACTATTAGAAGAGTCAGAGGAGTCAGGAAGAATTAGAGTGTTTAAATTAAAATTAATATCGTAATAAAGATAATTTAGGGTGTCCGAGAAGCCAGAGGAGTGAGAGTAATCGGAGGACTCAGAATATCAGAGGAATCAGAAGAGTAGAGTGAGTCAAAGAAATTAGGAATGAAGAGGAATTAGAGAATTTAAATTAAAATTAACATCATAAATAAAATAAAAAATAAATAAAAAACAATTAGGTAAATAGTTAGAAATTCTTTAACAAATAACTCTAATTAATTAAATAAAACTGAATAGTCCTTAATAGAACATTAGAACTGGATTAAAATAATAGTTTTTTTTAAATAAAAATATAAAAATAACAAGCAAAAAAAAAATTAGTAGAAAAACAATGATGGAAAATATTATATAAAACATCTAAAAAAAAAAAAAAAAAAAAAAAAAAAAAAGTTTAAGAACTGTGGAGATAAGATCTAATAAAAATACAAATACACATACAGCAGTTGAAGAAAACAGAACAAAAAAAACAGCAAAGTTTTTTTTTTAAATAATACGTAAAAAATACAAAAAAAAAGAAAAAACAATTAAAATAAAAAAATAGCAAGAACGAATACAATCCAAATTTTGAAATAATAAGTCAGAGAAAAAGTGTTTTTCTTTTTAGAGCGACCATTTCCAGTAAACTTCTACGAGAAAAAAACCTTCTCGTGTTTGCCAACCGAAACACTGAGAGCAGGGAAAAAACACTCAGCTTCGCATTCAGGAGAAAGATATTAAAATACGAGTGTTTATCTTATTAAGTATACTCCCATAAAGAGTTTATATATATATATATATATATATATATATATATATATATATATATATATATATATATATATATATATATATATATATATA
>SEYY01009211.1:22500-33609 GCA_009176605.1 Armadillidium nasatum
TTATTTAAATTACAGAGAAAGATTTTCCAAAATACTTTAAATAAATGGTCTGTTAATGTCTGTTTAATCACTCTTACTGCCTGTCGACGTCTGTTAATTCCTTCTATCACCTGTTTCCCTCCCGTTACTGTCTGTTATTGCCTATTAGAGACTGTTAACGATTCCTAACAACTCTTCAACTCGTTCGTCCTTGAATTTGATTTCATTAATTGATAATATATTCCTAAAGATTTTAATTTAAGTGTAAACTGTCATTTCGAAGGTATACCACACACGCACGCACACGCACACACACACACACACACACGGAGACGCACACACTTACACACGGAGACGCACATACACAGCACGCACATACACACGCACACGCTCATGCACTTACACACTCTCACGCACACTCACACGCACACGCTCACGTGCTTACACACTCACACGAACACGTAGACGCACACGCACACGCACACGCACACGCACACGCACACGCACACGCACACGCACATACACTCGCACATGCACACGCACATACATACTCACATGCACATACATACGTACATTTAACATAAAATATTTTAAAAGCAAATCAATAAAGATTCTTATAAAAAAAATAATTTAAAAACAATTATGTATTACTACTTTTTTTACTAAAAAAAAATAAAAAAATTAATAATTAATAATAAATAATAATAATAATAATAATAATCAGACGATGGAGAAGAAGAATAAAATAATGAAATAATAATAATAATAATAATAGTATAAAATTTATTAAATATTAATAAAATAAAATAATGTAAATGTCTTCAATTATATATTATTATTATTATTATTATTATTATTATTATTATTATATTATTATTATTATTATTATTATTATTATTATTATTATTTATTATTTATTATTATTATTTTTATTTTAAACGACAGAATTATTCAATTAAGAATACATTATATAATAATACTAATAAAGTCCAATTTTGTTAATAATCCTCTGATAATTTCAACACTAATAATAACAACATTAACAATACTTACAAGACATGTTAATAATGTTAATACTTATAAGACATGTTAATAATGTTACAAGACATGTTAATAATGTTAATACTTACAAGACATGTTAATAGTGTTACAAGACGTGTTAATAATGTTAATACTTACAAGACATGTTAATAGTGCTAGAAGACATATTAATAATGTTAAAAGACATGCTAATAATGTTACAAGACATGCTGATAATGTTACAAGACATGTTAATAATGTTAATACGTAGAAGATATGTTAATAGGGTTAATACTTACAAGACATGTTAATGGTTATGACTTTTGTTCTCACAGGAGTCAAGTTACTGTTGTTTGCCCTACAGGAGAAAGATCTTCCTTGATCTTCTCTCCTGAGAAGGGGCAACTGTAGGACAGCCTCAACGTGACTTCTTTCCTTCCTCGACGCCTTCTTCTTCCATACGGAGAAGGAATAAGCTTCATTTTGAGAATTTCTTAAGCTTAATGAACTTGCAATTACCTCACTACCAGATAGCCATTCCACTACTGGTGGTGGGTGACCTGAGAAGATATATATATATATATATATATATATATATATATATATATATATATATATATATATATATATATATATATATATATATATATATATATATATATATATATATATTAAGGATGCACCGATTAATCGGCAGATAATCGGTAATCGGCCTAATCGGCCATATTACCGATTAATCGGTAATCGGCTATTCACATGATTAATCGGCCGATTGCTTAAATCCTTTACCAGAACAAACCAACCTTTACAAGACTATTTTATAACTGCCAAGTTAATCATCAGATAGCTTCGACACAGTAACAAATAACAATACCAATATAATTCCCAAATTGTTTGTCATTTTGTGCCTGGCTGCTATTATGGCTTTTGCCTTTTTTTTTTTTTTTTTTATTAAGAAATCATTCATAAATTATGAAACATTAGCATATTACAATTGACTCATTATTAATACAAATACTACAAATACATACATACAAATTGCATAAAAATACTACTAAATTTTGGCAGTTTTCCATGTTTTCTGTTTATACTGTTGCCTCTTCAATTCATGTTGTCTTCTATCTAAGCTCTCAAGCTCATCAGTATTTAAAGTTCAATACTCTTAAGTTATAATGCAGAAACATAAGAGTTTCCCCATTTTCAGGACACAGCCTTTTCCTTGTAGGTTCATAGTACTAAAAAGTCTTTCACTCTCAACAGATGATGGTGGTGCGCTTAGAATATTTTGAAGCCAAATTGCTCAATATTGGTAAAGTCTCCTGTGTCTTTTTCCACCAAAGTAATGGGTCTTCGCTTCTTTGAAGTGTTGGTAGAGTTAAATATTGATCCAGTTCCTTTGCGCATCTACGAGTAACAGATTTACTCCTCTTGAGTTTGGGTTGCACATCTGTTGTACTTGCAACGTCTAAGTCTGAATTTATTTTCATAGGCTTATTTGACTCAAAATCATCTAACAGTTTTGAAAGGGAAACAGTTTTAGGTACACTTTCATAAGTTTCATTATCTTGATCATCATTAGAAGAGCTGTCTCCTGTTTGACTATCAATAGAATTTATCTCAGATTGATGTTCTACAATATCCATAACCCATTTCTTAATAGTGTCTTCTTTAATGTCATCCTTTTGAAATTTCAATTTAAATCTGGGATCGAGAAAAGTAGCCAAGCACAGAAATTTTTCATTTATGTATGATGCAAATCTTTTTTCAGTTGATGCACTGAATTCTTCAACAGTTGAAATAATTCCACTAAATTCACCAGTATGTTTGGTAGCTTTTAATAGAAATAATCTGAGAGCTAATATTGTAGGGATTATCATTGATATAGTTGATGTTCTGTTACTTGATTCTTTGCTGATGTCTTCAAATGGACTTAATAACTGGACAACTTTTTCAACAATTTTCCATTGGTAACTTGATAAAGTTGGAATGTCATTGTCAACAGCATACATTATAAGAGCTTTTAGCTGTTCTAAATTTATTTTCAACATATTATATGTTGAATTCCAGCGAGTAGACACATCTTGAATCAGTTTATGTTTGTCTAATTTAAGCTGCTCCTGGATTTCAGTTAATTTGCTAATCGCTAATGAAGAATGATTAAAGTGTGATACTATTTTTCTGCTATTTGCAATTATATTGCTCACAGCCTTTTGCGAAAATATTGAATCATTTACTGAAAGTTGCAATGTGCGTATGAAACATGATAGTGACTGTACACCACACTTCCTCATACCACCAACCATATTTGCGGCGGAAACTCGTAGTACAAGAAAAATTTTGTTGGAGATCTTATACTCATTCAGAACAATGTGTAGTTGTTCACTTATTATTTCAGCTGTATGTGAACCAGGGAAAGGAACAACTCTAAGCACAGCTCTATCATTGTTCAAACTCATCTGAAAGCCAATGGCATGTCACACTCAGAAATGGAGCATTATTTGTTGAAGCTGTCCAAATGTCTGTGGTCAAAGAAAGACTGCTAATTTCATCGAGCGATGTCTGAATTTTTGCTTTTACTTTCATAAATATATCCGGGATTATTTTTATTTTGTCTGTGAAATATTTTCTTGATGGAATTCTGTAATTAGGACAGAGTTTTGCAATAAGCCTTTGGAATCCAATGTCAGATGTTAAAGAATATGGTTGAATATCAACAGCTATCATGTCTCCTATCAAATAATGTATCTCTTGGGACTTGTGATCGTTAATATTCCAAATTTTACTCTTTACTAAAACTGATTGTATAGTTGGTTGAACTTTTTTTGGAGGCTCATAGTTGCTGCAACTTGCTTCTGAAGTACTTGGCTGTGACCAATCATATTGCCTTTTCAGCTTATCCGTTTCAGCTTTTGCTTCATCTGAATGAATTTTCTTAATGTGGTTCAACATATTTGTCGTTGTATAACTCTTTTCAGATTTGCCACCTCTTGATATGGTGGCTTTACATAATTTAAAAATACATTTACTGTTTATCCTTAGGATGAACATCAAAATACTTCCAACAATAACTGGTTGACATACTGCTTTCGTTATAAAGTTACTAATTAATATTTAATTATTTATATCTCTATAATCGAGATTCTAGAATCTAGAGTTATTTTTAAAATTTAAAATTTTTATTTTTTTATATATCTGAAAAGTAAGCAATAAAAATGATTTACATTAATAATGAAAACATGCATAGTTATTAGTAATAAATAATAATGTTGATAACTGCTTTTTCTCAGTATTAATTTAAATTATTAGGTGTAATTGATGAAAGGCCGATTAATCGGTAATCGGCCGATTAATCGATAATCGGTAATCGGCCACTTGGCTTATCGGTGCACCCTAATATATATATATATATATATATATATATATATATATATATATATATATATATATATATATATATATATATATATATATATATATATATATATATATATATATATATATATATATATATATATATATATATATATATATATATATATATATATATATATATATATATATATATATATATATATATATATATATATATATATATATACTATGTTTTAAGCCAAATTTATACGCGAGTTATTTCCGTTAGCTTATTAATATTCCACTTTTCAATGGTTAATTCATTTCCAGGAAAAAGTTTACCTATGTGGACATGATTTCTAATATATATATATATATATATATATATATATATATATATATATATATATATATATATATATATATATATATATATATATATATATATATATATATATATATATATATATATATATATATATATATATATATATATATATATATATATATATATATATATATATATATATATATATATATATATATATATATATATATATATATATATATATATATATATATATATATATATATATATATATATATATATATATATATATATATATATATATATATATATATATATATATATATATATATATATATATATATATATATATATATATATATATATATATATATATATATATATATATATATATATATATATATATATATATATATATATATATATATATATATATATATATATATATATATATATATATATATATATATATATATATATATATATATATATATATATATATATATATATATATATATATATATATATATATATATATATATATATATATATATATATATATATATATATATATATATATATATATATATATATATATATATATATATATATATATATATATATATATATATATATATATATATATATATATATATATATATATATATATATATATATATATATATATATATATATATATATATATATATATATATATATATATATATATATATATATATACTAAAGAGCAAAATTAGCGCACCATCGACAATTTATCTGTTGAGAGGTCCCGGGGACATTGTAGGGCAATGGGTGTACCTGTTTGTGGAGGTGTATGCCCATACCTACCCAAATAATGCACCTTAGCATCGATTGGCTATTATCAACAAAATATGGTAAAAGTTCAAATCAGCAAAATTCGGTGAATGACATGTTAGGGTTGGTAACGTCACGGGTATGATTTGTATCGAGAGTTTTCAGCCTTTAGCGTTTGTGCGAGTAATATGGAGAGGTTAGGACGGAGTTGGACAAGCGACGACTGTGTGGCAATCACAACACTGGCAACTGAAGGATACTGCCAACGCCATCTGGGTCGACGGTTCGAGGTCTACCATACAACCATAGGAAGGGTCCTATAGGCGGCCTGGCCAAAGTAGACCACGGGAAACAACGGCTGTAGAGGACAGATATATACGGTTAAAAGTCAGGTCACGATCGACATGCAACACCACGTATCTATCGTGCCAAGTTGCAGTCTGTCCATAAGACCCTTGTTAGCACGAATACCATTCGACGTCGCCTCGCGGAACATAGATACCATTATTGAAGACCGGCAAGAGAGCCCCCGCTCACCTGGGAGCACCGAAGAGCAAGGATGGCTTTCTCCCAACAACACCTGCATTGGAGGTCCCAATATTGGACCAGTATCATATCCGATTCAATCTGCAAAGCTCACACGGACGTTCCAGGGTGTATCGGAGTCGTCATGAGCGCTATGCGGCATGCACAATGCAAGAGATATTACCCTACGGTGGTTGGTCATTTATGGTTTGGGGTTCCTGCACGAAGTTACACGTCTTCGATACAGAGTATCTAACCCGGTAACGATACAAAACGGACATACTCGAACCGTACATCGTACCATTTGACCCCTACATTGGTGAAGCCATCGTCCTCATGCAGGATAACGCCAAACCGCAGGTAGCCAGATGTGTTGCTGATTGCCTCAACAATCCCGACCAATACATATATATATATATATTAAAATTATTGAAAATTGGGAATCATGGAAATGATTTTTTTATTATGTTAATTCGCGAAGCATAGAAAAGATGCTTTATTATATAACGTATAGTATATTTTATTCATATTTTTAATGTAGAATGCATTTGAAATATGAATAGAATTTTTATGTATATGAGAATTATTTATATTTTTGCAATTTGTATTTTTATATACATTTTTTTTTATATAGTGTTAAAACATTGAATTTTAACAAAAATTCATATTGTAGACTTGAAATGAAATTCAACTATTAAACTCCTGAATGAAAGTATTATTGTAAACCATAGACAACAGTTATAAAGGAATAAAAGAACCCTACGGGTCAGAAGGAGGAGGCGTTGAGGATTGGAACGTTTAAAATCTGTTTTGCAGGAACAAGTTTTAAAGAGTTTGGCTTCATGGCAACCATCGACTGAGTTCGGCAATTGCAGATAAAGAGATCAGTCGTAAGGACTATCTGTTAGTTCACCTAAACTCAATCTCCCTCTGTTCTTATAAATAGTACCGTAATATATATATATATATATATATATATATATATATATATATATATATATATATATATATATATATATATATATATATATATATATATATATATATATATATATATATATATATATATATATATATATATATATATATATATATATATATATATATATATATATATATATATATATATATATATATATATATATATATATATATATATATATATATATATATATATATATATATATATAGTCTTCTTCGAAAACACACAACTTAAACCTTCTTCTGTTCTTAATATTCTTGGCGTATCCTTTTCTCGTGATCTTTCTTGGAAAGATCACATTACTTCTCTTTCTAAACAAGCTTCTAAGAGGTTGGGTGTTCTGAGGAGCCTTCAGAATTATTTTCCCGCCACCCCAGCTGCTTTCTCTGTATAGGGGTGTTGTCCGTCCCTGTATGGAGTATGCTTCGTACGTCTGGTGTAGTTCCACTCATACAGCTATCCTTGAGAAGATGGAGTCTAGGGCTTTTCATCTCATCAACTCTCCTGCTTTTACTAACTCTTCAATCTCTTTCTGCCCGTCGAATTGTTGCGTCACTCTCTTTAATATTGCTATTTCAACGGACACAGCTCTTCAGAACTCTTTCGTCGCATATCTCCTCCATTGAGAAGAGCTCGTGCGACACGTCTTTCTACACAGTCTCATCCTTTCTCTGCCCAACTCTCAGACCCCAGATTTAACAGCTATGCTCAATCTTACATATACTCTACTGGTAAAATCTGGAACACACTCCCTTTATCTATTTTCCCAACTTCCTTTGACTTGCATACTTTCAAACGCCTAGTATCTGGACATGTCGGCCACCATCGACCAGGATAGATTTTTCCCAACTCCGGTGGAATTTGGTAGGCCTCCGGCCTTTGCCCACCGGAGGATATTATATATATATATATATATATATATATATATATATATATATATATATATATATATATATATATATATATATATATATATATATATATATATTATAGGATCTCAAAGCGGGATCGAACCGGCACCCTCAAGCACTCTATCATTTGTACCACGGTAGACGGCAATATATATATATATATATATATATATATATATATATATATATATATATATATATATATATATATATATATATATATATATATATATATATATATATATATATATATATATATATATATTCTATCTATATCTAAATTCTAACTGATTTTTACGTCCAATATATATCAGCATTATATTAGACACTTTAAACCTATTTTACGGAGGGGGATGGGGGGGGGGAAGGGTTTTACTAAAAAGCTATTTTTCCTTTTAAAATAAAAAAATTTTGAGGGGAGAAAATGTAATATTGAAATTTTATTTTATTTTACCGTCTATTTTCATATTTTTAGGAAAATTTTTTTTTCGATTAAATCATGATCCTATATCAGTTTTCAAAAATTAATTCTAATAGGTATATATATATATATATATATATATATATATATATATATATATATATATATATATATATATATATATATATATATATATATATATATATATATATATATATATTATTATTTTTTTATTTTAGAACATGGCCAAAAAATACGAAAAATATTTAAAAAGCTGAGAAATGAAAGGGAAATAAGTTATCGAGTTTTAAAAATTGAAAAAATTGGAAAAATCCTGAAATGTAGGCAATTTGGTGTGAATATATTTTTTAAATCTCTTATACGGTTCATGCCTTTTCCCTTCATTTTTTTTTCCTAACAAACCAGTTCGACTTAACCTAACCTTAACTTAAAGTGTATATGTAGGCGTAACTGCCAGCAAATAAATATATTAAAATAAGTTTATTGCTACAAAAAATTTGCAAAATAAAAATAAAAGTTGGCTATAAAAAAATTTCCTCGTGTTGCAAAATAAAAAAATACGTCAAAAAAAAGCTCCAGCGAAAAATTTGTTATAAAAAATAACCTAGTAAAGATATAATTAAAAAGAATATGTTATTGATTCCGGAAATATAAATTTATTTTAAAAAAATTAATATTTACAGTTAAGTTAGATTAGGTTAGGATTAGACTAAGTTAGGTTAGAATGAAAAGTTTAGGTTAGATTAGGGATCTTATTAAGTATATCTACCACAGCCGATTGTAACGAAATTTACCTTATTTGTAGAACATGACCAGAAAAAAACGAAAAATTATTTAAAAAGTCGAGAATCGAAAGGAAAATTAGTTATTGAGTTTCAAAAATCGAAAAGTAGCGAAAAATCCTGAAATGTAGCCAGTGTTGCGGGAGTATATTTTATAAATCTTATATATTGTCCATGTCTTTTCCCTTCATTTTTTTCCTAATAAACTAGTTCGACTTAACCTAACCTTGACTTAAAAGGTAAATGTAGGCCTAAAGGCCAGCAAATACAATCTTAAAATAAGTTTATTGGAAAAATAAATTTGCAAATAAAAATAAAAATTGTCTATAAAAAAAATTGTTGCGTGTTGTAATATAAAAAAATACACCAAAAAAAAAGCGCCAACGAAAATTTGGCTATTAAAAAAATCGCCTTGAGTAGATATAATTAATAAGACCCTAGATTAGAATATTTTCATCAAGATGAGTTTTATAACCAGTGTGGACTTTTTTTATTTATTTTTTCTTTTTAAACTTTATGATTGTATAAAAAATTCTGGCGCCTTCAGAACTTCTTCACACCACCCTAGTTGTTTGCTCTTTATAGGAGTGTTGTTCGCCCCTATATGGAATACGCCTTACACATCTGGGGAGGTTCCACTCATACAGATCTCCTGGAAAAGGTGGAATCTAGGGCTTTTCGTTTTATCAACTCTCCAAATCTCACTTATTCTCTCCAGTCTCTTTCTGCCCATCGAATTGTTGCGTCACTTTCTCTATGCTATCGTTGTTATAGCGGACACTGCTCTTTCGAACTCTCACGTAGCATACCTCTTCCATTGAGAAGGACTCGTACGACACGTCTTTCTACACAGTCTCATCCTTTATCTGTCTAACTCTCTGACCCCAGACTTAGCCACTATACTCAATCTTACATGCATTCTACTGGTAAAATCTCGAACACACTCTCTTAATCTATTTTCCCAATTTCCTTTGACTTACACACCTTCAAACTCTGTGTTTCGGGACATATCTGCCTTTAATCTGACCAGGATCAAATTTGCTTCGTTCTCTGGTGGAAATTTGGTAGGCCTCTAATAATATAATATATATATATATATATATATATATATATATATATATATATATATATATATATATATATATATATATATATATATATATATATATATATATATATATATATATCATGAAAAAGATAGATACTTTGCTTTTAGACATAATAAGTCTGAGAATGAATGTTTTTTATCCTGAAAGATTTATCAACAATATGTCTTTTTTATTTCGTAGAAGTCTCAAAAACTTTTTTTTAAATTACTATTTTTATTTACCTTAAGGAATTATGCTTTGTTTAACTTGTTATATTTAAAAATTGTTATTATATATATATATATATATATATATATATATATATATATATATATATATATATATATATATATATATATATATATATATATATATATATATATATATATATATATATATATATATATATATATATATATATATATATATATATATATATATATATATATATATATATATATATATATATATATATATATATATATATATATATATATATATATATATATATATATATATATATCCTATAATATATATAGACCTTAGTAACGAAATTTACATTATTTGTAAAACATTACCCCAAAAAGGAAAAATATTTAAAAAGACGAGAGAAAGGGAAATAAGTTATCGATTTTTAAAAATCGAAAAAAGTAGCGAAAAATCCTGAAAAGTAGCCAATGTGGTGAGAGTATATTTTATAAATCTCATATATGGTTCATTTTCCCTTAATTTTTTTCCTAACAAACAAGTTCGACTTAACCTAACCTTGACTTACAGGGAAAATATAGGCCTAACGGCCAGGAAATATATATATTTAAATACGATTATTCCAGCAAAAAAATGTGCTAAAAATAAAATGAAAGTTGCGATAAAAAAAAAAAAAAA
>SEYY01009212.1:0-7500 GCA_009176605.1 Armadillidium nasatum
GAAATCACTTAAAATGATGATATCGGAGAAAGGAGAAGAAGAAAGAATGTGTTCTATTTTGGAGTAGAGATAGTGGCAAAATTTTTTTTATAGTTTGTAGAGTTAGGAGATAAATAGACAGAACAAATGAATTTAGTGGTAGAGTTGCAAGAAATTTCAAACCATAAAGGATGGAATTCGGAAAACTCCAAATTAGAGACACGCGCAACATCCGCATTTGTCTGAAAATTGAGGATAGAGACAGTAGAAGGAAACAGATTAGGGTTTGCTGTCAGGGCACTTAAGCACCCAAGTTTCAGTTAAGAACAACAGATGACGTCTAGAAGAAGAGACGTGGTGTTCGACAAAGTGGAACTTAGACAAAAGACTGATAATGTTGCAGAAATTAATAATAAAAAAAAGACCAGGGCAAGCCGGCATCAAGGTCTTGGTGGCACCAACCCCATCACCGGAGGCCACTAACTACCAAGTGGTGATGAGAGAAGGTTAATTGTTTTAAAAAAGTAATGTACGAGTAAGCGTTGTAAATTTGTAAGGTACACGTGAAGAAGGGGGAAGGTAGGGGGACTATAGGCACTCCAATATGAATCTAGGGTACGCTAGAGATCCTCTGGAGGAGATGAAACGCGAAAAGGAACGAACCAAAAGGCAACGAAGTGAAACGGAATGGTCTATCCCACCATTTCACCCCGTGGGTTATGCACAGTGATATATAATATATATATATATTATATATATATATATATATATATATATATATATATATATATATATATATATATAATATATATATATATATATATATATAATATATTTACGACAACCGCTAAATACTAATTAATTAAAGTTTTCTTTGAAATTGAATTTTTTTTCTCCTTCTTAATCAAAACAATCAAAACAATTAAGATTAAAATGTTTTATGGATAAACTAATTCCAAACTTTTTTTTAAAGCTTGACAAAAGAATAAACAGATAAACTATTGGGACAGGAGCACACAAATTCATTTTATTACTCGACCCATCACTGATTTACGATATTAAACTTCTCCTTCATCAGCATCGAAAAGTATGCAGACAATCTCTGTTTTAAGTGGCCGAAATTTGTATCTTCTTTATTTCAAAGTTTAAATATTCCGAGGGGTCTTTGAAGATTTTATTAAGCTGTATGAGGTGTGAAACCAGCGAGTTTAACTAGATGAACAATTATTGTTTCAGATGAAGAGGGCTTATTAATGCGCAGAGCTCATAACCTATGTGATTCCCTCTGGCATGAAGGTGTATATCCCGTTCTCCTTCCTTATAAACAAAACTGAAAAAACCTTGGTTTAACTCAGTTTGTTCTAGCTCTATATGCAGCAGGAATGATACCTTCAGGAATTAACGCCATTTTCAAACTCCAGAATCTCAAGCCTTTTTTTTTTTATTTCATTCCAAAGTGGTGATAAATCTATTTTAGGCAACACTTAACTTTTTTTCAACGTTGAACAGTAATCTTTTTGGATCCACTTTCTGACATATTGCTAATATATGTTAATTCCAATTTTGCATTTCTCTCCTTACCTGTAATATCTTCCAGCGGCACCATAGCTTACCATATGATAAAGCTAAACTCTTCGCTCAAACTTTGCCTCTAATTACACTTTAAGTAACTTCAAAGCTATTCCTCTTCCACTTCTCTCCAACTCATTTATGTTTAATGTAATTTCTTCCAAAGATATGATTTCTACTATCTGTCACCTTAACATTAAGAAGGTGTTGGTGATTTTTATTCTCTTCACAGTTACTCCAATTATAAATTTTCAAAATTTCCTCATACCACCCTAACTCCTTCCACATCATGGGGATGTTGCTCGTCATAGTATGGGGAATGCCTTACACATATGGGATTTTTTCCACTCACACAGCTCTCATTGAAAAGGTGGAGTATAGGGATTTTCAACTTATGAATTATTCCCTTTTCAGTTTTCACCAACTTCCTCTAATTCATATTTACCCATCTAATTGTGCGTCATTTTCCTTATATTAAATATGTCTATTACAACTGACACTGCTCATCTGAACCCTACAATCATTTGTCTCCTTCTTTGAGGACTTGTGTGATTCATCCATCCACACAGTCGTATCCTGTCAGATCATCTTTCTGACCCCAGACTTAAACGCTGATCTCGGTTTTGATTGTACTCCACTGGTAAAGTCTGGAACGCATCCCTTTTATCTATTTTCCGAACTTCTTTTGACTTCTACACTTTCAAATGCCTTAAATCCGGAACATGTCGGTCTTTAAGTTTGCTTGGAATTTTCTCCATCTCTGGGAGATTTGGTAGTCTTTTGGCCTTCACTTATTTTTCATCCCGGAATCGTGCAAAATCTATTATTTGCAACACCAAAAACTCCTTTCTTCGTAGAAAACGCAATAATTTTTCTGATTCCTCTTGCTCACGCCCTTACTGGAATTTTGCAAAAGTGTGTCAACTCTAACTTTGTTTTTTCCTCTATTCCTCCTCTAGTAAATTCTGACGACACAACTGCCGTTTTGCCTTCCTCTAAAGCTGAACTCTTCGTTCAAATCTTCGCCTCTAATTAAACCTTAGACGATACCTGAGTTATTCCAACTCCTTTAACCCCCTCTAACTCCTTTATGCCTAAAATTGTAATTTCTTCTAAATATGTCATTTCTGTTTTCTCTGAGCCTAACATTAAGAAGGTGTACGGTTCTGATGGTATCTCTCCTATGGTTCTTAAAACTTGTGCTTCTGAACTTGCACCCTGCCTTGGTAAACTATTTCGTCTATGTCTTTCTACATCGACCTTCTCTTCTTGCTGGAAACGTGCGCTCATTCAGCCTGTACAGAAAAAGGGGGACCCCTCTCAACCCTCCAACTACCGTCTCATTTCTTTAACCTTCGTTCTTTCTAAGTTTTAGAATCTACCCTTAATAACATTTGGAAACATCTTTTGTAAAAACACTCTACTAATGATCTTCCTTTCCATCTCTCTGATTCTTGGTCGTCCGATCTTCGGCATTTCGGTAAATCTTTTGCTGTAATGTTGGATATTTCGAAAGTATTCGATAGAATGTGGCACAAAGCTTTGATTTCCAAATTTCCCTCCTCCGGTATTTACCTATCTCTTTTTTTTATAGTAGCTGTTGTAGACGGCTACTGTTCATTCTTTAAATCTGTTAATAATGGTGTTCCTCAAGGATCTACCCTATCTATAAGATTTTTTTTACTTTTCTTTAATGACCTTCTCTCTGTTACTTCATGACCTATCCACTCCTATGCCGACTACTTCACCCTTCATTACTCCTTCCAATTTGAAAGAAATCCTTCCAAACAACAGTTAATTGACACAAGGAGGGTAGCCTCTCTACTCGACATAACTACGGTATCTTCGAAAGCAAACAATTCAAACCTTTATCTTTTCTTAATATTCTCGGTATTTCTTTCTTGGGAAGATCACATTTCTTCTCTTTCTAAACAAGCTTCTAAGAGGTTAGGCGTTTTGAGGTGCCTTCATAATTCCTTTACGCCACCCCAGTTGCTTGCCCTTTTTAGGTGTGTTTACCCCTGTATGGAAAACGTCTCACACATCTGGGGTGGTTCCACTCATACAGCCCTCCTTGAAAAGGTGGAGTCTATGACTTTTTGTCTTATCGACTCTTCCTCTCTCACTAATTCTCTCCAATCTCTTTCTGCCATCGATGTGTTGCGTCACTTTCTCTATACTATCGTTGATATAATGGACACTGCTCTTTTTGAACTCTCCCGGCGCATACCTCTTCCACTGAGAAGGGCTTGTGCGACACACCCTTCTATACAATCTCATCCTTTCTCTGTTGAACTCTCTAACTACAGACTTAACCGCTTTGCTCAATCTTGCATGTACTCTACTTTTAAAGTCTGGAACACACTCCCATAATGTTTTCCCAACTTTCTTTGACTTGCATACCTTTAAACGTTGTGTATCTGAGCATGTAGACCTTTAACTTGCCCAGATTTTCAGTTTCTCCAACTCTGGTGGAAATTTTGGTAGGTCCCTGGCCTTTGCCTACCAGATTAATATATATATATATAATATATATATATATATATTATATATATATATATAATATATAATATATATATATATATATATATATATATATATATATATATATATATATATATATATATATATATATATATATATAATATATATAATATTTCAAAAATAGAGTAGCCTAAGGAAAAAATACCTAACGCCAAATCCTAGTCAGGTTTTCTTTTATTTTGTACCCCCTTTTATGGGTGGAAAGAAAATGAATTAAAAAAATATTAAAACATCTTAATATTTCTTGAAAAGTATTTCCCTAACGTATAAATATACAGGTTAATCACGCAGAGCTATCGGTGGCTGAGTTGCCAAATCATTGAATTGCTTATGATTTTATGGAACCATTTCGAATCCCGCTGCATTTAAGATTTTTCAAGTAACTTTAATTAAGTAGGTGCAACAGTTTTACTGAATGAGAATGAAACATTTCTGAGAAATAATTAATTAATAATTAATAAATAATTAATCGAAATACTTTTAATGAAAATTACTTAAAATTTAATAATTTTTGAGTTTCTTAAAGTTACCCTTCAAAAAACATTTTCTTTACTTATTTTAATTAAAGTGTATCTTTTATATTTTAATATCATAAATGATCTATATTTTCATTACGTTTATTATGTCAAAATATTTTTTATGCTAAAGTAAACGTACTACTTTATTCTCATCGTATTATAGTTTTCCAATCTATCCTTAAAAAGATTTGGAAACATTTCAATTCTTCTAATCTTATCTCTAATCGCCAGTATGGCTTTCGTAAGAAAAGCTCTACTGTTTTTTCCCTTCTCTCTGACTCTTGGTCCTCAGATCTTCGGCATTTAGGTGAATCTTTTGCTCTCACGCTGAACATATCGAAAGCTTTCGATAGAGTCTGGCATAAAGCTTTGATTTCAAAACTTACTTCTTTCCGAATCTATCCTTCTCTCTGATTTCCTTTCAGGTCGTTCTACAGCAGCCGTTGTAGAAGGCCACAGTTCATCCTTTAAATCTCATTAATAGGGTTCTGTCCTATCCTCAACACTTTTCTTACTTTTCATTAATGACCTTCTCTCTCTATTACTTCGACACCTATCCACTCCCATGACGATGACTTCACCCTTCATTTCTCCTTACAGTTTGAAAGACGTCCATCCCAACAGCAGTTATTAAAGCAAGGAGGGTAGCCTTAGAGTAAATGACCTCTGATCTATCTCGTATTTCAAATTGGGGCAGAGAAAACATGGTAGTTTTCAATGCCCAAAAAACTCAATTCCTTTATCTCTCTATTCAATATAACCTTCCACACAACTATGATATCTTCTAAAATTTCTTGGAAATATCACATTACTTCTCTTTTAAAACAAGCTTCAAAGAGGGTGAGTGTTTTTCACGCCACCCCAGTTCCTGTGTGGTTCCACTCATACAGCTCTCCTTGAACTATTGTGCTACTCTCTTTATGCAATTGCTATTACAATGGACAATGCTCTTCTGAACTCTTCTGTCGCATTCCTCTTCCTTTGAGAAATTAAGGTTCGTGTAACAAGCCTTCCACACAATCTCATCCTTTCTTTGTCCAACTCTCTGACCTCAAAATTAACCGCTATGTTATATCTTATATGTATTCTACTAGTAAAGTGTGGAACACATTTCCTTTTTCTATTTTCCCAATTTCTTTTGACTTACACATCCCTAAGCGCCGTGTATCGGAATATGCCTGCCTTTAACTTGACCAGGTTGCCGGTATTCCCCCAACTCTACTGAAGATTAGTAGGCCTCTAACCTACCACAGGTAATATATATATATATATATATATATATATATATATATATATATATATATATATATATATATATATATATATATATATATATATATATAATATATATATATATATATATATATATATATATATATATATATATATATATATATATATATATATATATATATATATATATATATATATATATATATATATATATATATATATATTATAATATATATATATATATATATATATATATATATATATATATATATATATATATATATATATATATATATATATATATATATATATATATATATATATATATATATATATATATATATATATATATATATATATATATATATATATATATATATATATATATATATAATATATATATATATATATGAAAATAGTATCCTCTTTAAATTATTTTTTTTAATCAGTTGTATTGAAAAGATAAATGACGGGATAACTATTCAAAAATTTTAAAATCTTGTATTTTAAATTTAGAAAATTATTTTAAATGAATATATTTTTTATTTTTTTCTATTTTGTTATTATTATTATTAGTATTATTTATTTATTTTTTTTGTAATCCTTCGATTCAAGACATTTAATTTTATTTTTTTAAATTTTTTAATAAAATCTAAATAAAATACTTTGAGGGCTAATACCAATGAGAGTGGATACCATTTTTGCTATATTATGACAAACCTAACCTTAACTTACTTCTAGTAAGAAAGAGACGAAGATCCATTCTCACGATAAAATAAAATAAAATAAAAATATAAAATAAAATAAAATGAATAAAGAACATTCTCACGAATTATGGATTATTCTAAGTCCTAAGATATTGAAAATACCGAAAAATTATTCGTTAGTTCACGAACTTGACACCATTTACCATTTGTGTTTCCGATTTCGCTTTTCAGAATTCGTTTACTGTTGAGCAGTTCACCATCATAACTTTTCAGAAATCATTCATATGAATAATCCAATACTATTCCTTTCACTTCAGCACTTTTTCTACTAAATTTTGTTTCGAACGGAGAGGTAACATAGTAAAAGCAAACTTTGGTAAAAGTATTGCTTAGTAATTTAGATCAATGTTTTAAATTTAAGACAGTCTTGAATCCATATTATTGCCGCAAAAAAAAAGTTAGATAAATTTAAAATGGCTTCGTAAATAACAAGGCTTATTTTGATAATCACAAATATTTTTATATTTCTCTTTATTTATTTTCTTGATCAAAATTTTACATGGAAAAACGATAATAACTGTTCAAAAAATTGCTTAATTAACGACGTGGTAACTTATATGTTTAAAATAGGCAACTTTCTAGGACACAATTATAATTAGAAAATAGTCGTTAAATTTGGAATTTATAATTAAACTCAAATGCAAAAGGGGTTTATCCCGGTTTTGTCTATGAATCTCCCTATCCATCTGACCTACTGTATATACGTTTTGTATATATATTATTTTTATTGTGGTGATAATGTGCATGTATGTGTGTGTGTGTGTGTGTTTTTTTTTTTTTTTTTATTCCTTCTGTTTTGCATATCATTACCGTTAATATGGTAAAGGTGGAGATTGTTTCTGAGTTTCGATTGTTAAAAAATATCGAAAATCGAAAATATCGGAGAAGCC
>SEYY01009212.1:12500-20000 GCA_009176605.1 Armadillidium nasatum
AAAGAAGGATCGAGATTTTAAGGAATGAAATTTTTACGAATTTTCTGTGGTGTAAAGAGAAGGAATAGGGTGAAGAATGTAAGGAAAAGAGGTATGGGCTGGCTAGGATGTCTGGTGTGGAAGCGCAAATCAAAAGTTACTGATATTGTGTGTATAGACACATGACATTCTTATAGAAATAATAAAGAAAGACTAGGCCAAGCAAGGTTTAATGTTCGAAGGGACAATAGGTGAATGAAAAAGCTCAAATGGAAGTGGCTTGTTGGTGTATGGAGCCTTATGAAAAGGAAAGGGGATTATTATGGATAAAGGAAAATGATAGACAAAAGATATGGTAACCTGAGGCATCCTTTAAGAGTTACAAGAACCTCAAACAGAACAGTTACTTGATCAATCCAGATCAGGATTACAATCAATTGAGCATTTCGTATCTGAAACTGACACCACCCCGCAGTTGTGTGAGAGAGAGTGATAAGTATAATATATATATATATATATATATATATATATATATATATATATATATATATATATATATATATATATATATATATATATATATATATGTGTGTGTGTGTGTGTGTGTGTGTGTGTGTGTGTATAAAGTACGCGTCACATCTTTCAGTTGTTCTTTCAAATAGTTCTGCAATGTGTAGGGTCTAAAACTTTTCATTTCATCAATTCTACTCTTCTTCTCTAAATGACTCTGTATATTTTCTCTCTATAGCATTAAAACTTGCTACTACAATGGACCATGGCGTTCTGAATTCTTTATTCTCTTACCTCCTCTTTTGATGATGCTGTGATTCATCATTTCAAACTATTTCATCCTTTAAGTTGAACAGTAAGTAATCATTGGTTGTAAAGGCTTCCCCGGACATTCAAAAAAAAAAAAAAAAAAAAAAAAAAAAGTTCCATGTCTCCGACATTCAAAAGAAAAGGGTAATATGCTTCCCGACACACAAAGGCAGTTGGTGCGTCTTGTGCCTCCGTGCAAGGCAAGGAAATCCTCCATTAAATAGGTGAGAAGGGCTGAGAGCGAGAATTAGTTGAGAAGATCCCCATAAATGATGTAGGTGAAGTCCACAACCCTCAATTAGGAATTAAAAACTCAAATTAGGGATATAACTAAGTTTGGCGACTAGGACTCCCCTTGACCCCACAATTCGGAGGCTATACCACCTTACATTCCTTCAGGAAGGATCGTAAAACTTGAGATTCATCCCTTCAAAAGGAATCACAAAATGGGGTCAGGAAAGTGGATGAAAAAAAAGGGTGCTGATGGTACCCCTTGGGGGTGAGAGGTGTGGAGTACATCCTTTCGGGTGGATATTACCCTTTCAAAGTAGAGTTTGGAAGAGACTGAAAAATGAGGTGCTATAGATACCTCACTCCCCTTTGGGGGAGGGGGAGAGGGAGGAGTGCATCCATCCGTGTGGGCTTCAACCCTTAAAAATGACTGAGGAAGGAGCATGGGTTTGGAACATTGCAAAAAAATAACCCCAAGAAAGAGCGTGTGGATGCAACAGGGTTCATAAGTACAGGAAAATGTTTCTTAATTAAAGAACAAATATTTTGGAGAACTGTTGGAGCGTTCCAATAGCAAATGCAGCACCATAACAGTTACAAACATCCACTTTAGTAACAGTGGATTCAAATTCAAAGCACTTAGAAACAAAATTTTTAAAGATCTCTATCTAATTTTTCCCTTATTCATGGTATCAGTTTTGATTCACTGGGAAAAACAGAAAGACAGGAAAAATAATAAAAATAAATACCAAGATAAATAAACAATTGATATACAGAAAACGGATAAAACACAAAATTTGTGTGTGCATAGTGTGTGTGTGTGTGTGTGTGTGTGTATATATATATGTGTGTGTGTGTGAGTGTGTATGAGAGATATTTTCTTAGAAAACATTGTCATTAATTATTTAACTTCTAAGAACACCTGTTTTGATGCTGACAATAGCTTGCTTAGCTAAGGAAATTTTTTGCTAATGTTTGCATTATATATATATATATATATATATATATATATATATATATATATATATATATATATATATATATATATATATATATATATATATATATATATATATATATATATATATATATATATATATATATATATATATATATATATATATATATATATATATATATATATATATATATATATATATATATATATATATATATATATATATATATATATATATATATTATTTTTATAATATATAAATATAATATATATATAAAATTTTTTTTTTTTTTATGAATCAAATAAAAAATGATAAAAAAATTTTTTATCTGTTTTTAGCTACATCTTTTTCCATTATTAGTAGGTCTAATCTGCTAATTAAAAATTAATAGTAAAAAATAGTAAATAAGCAAATATAGTTAGTTATTTAGCTCAATTAATATAGTTTTTTTATTTTATAATTTTTATAAACGTAAAGCAATTTAAATTTTTGGTTTAAAAATGGCGAAAATGTGATTGATAAAAACTATTTCACTGTATTGGTATTTTAAATTTTAATTAAATAAAATGAATAAACGTTATTCTTCTTCTTCAGTCAATTCAATCCTCACTCTCCAGTTTCTTCGATCAGCAAAAGAATTGCTCCTTCTCAGCTCATCCAGGTAAGGAAAGCCATGTTTCTCAAGTACCGTCCCCAACTCATCTTTCCACCTCCTCCTCGGTCTTCTTCCCTCCAGTCTCCATTCCCAACAACTCTTCGCAACCCTTTGGTCATCCATTCTTTCCAGGTGACCCAACCACCTAAGTTGACCTTTTCTATCTTATTTATGATAGGGCATACCCCTACCCTTCTCTAATTTGTTCATTTCTCACCTTTTCTCTTCTTCTCTTTCCCAGTATTGTTCTAAGGGGTCTCATTTCAGCAGACCGTATCCTGTTTCTTGACCTTGTGGTTGTCGTCCAGCACTCCGCTCCATGCATCAATATAGGTATCAAAATCCTCTCAAAAATGATTTTTTTTTTACCTGTAAAAGTACGTCCTTCAGTAATAGATAGAAAACCCTACTCATATTTGCTAATTCTCCCTCTGTGACGTTGCTATCCACACTTCCTCCTCTCTCGAATATACTTTCAAGATATTTAACAGATTCAAACTTTTCTATCCTCCTTCCATCAATCTGAATGCTTAGTTTTTTCTCCACCTCTCTCTCTCTCTCTCTCTCTCTCTCTCTCTCTCTCTCTCTCTCTCTCTCTATCCTTTCATTAAAACCTACGATCATCAGAGATACTGTTCGCGCTTCCTCACTATATGCTTCCTCCAAACTTTCCATAAAAGCATCTTTCTACTCATGCAAACAACCTTTCTGCGGTGCGTATACCTGAAATAACCGGAATATACCTGATCCCTAATTTCATCTTGCATACCACCAGACTCTCCCTAATCAAATGAACATCCTGAATAAAAAGTTACAATTTAGATCCTATTATATTCCATGTCTACAACCTCCTCCCAACGCCTCTGAATACATTAGGAAGTAAACTCCTCCAAGATCTCTATCCTCTTTCTCTCTTTCCCTGCCAGACTTTTGAAATCTATCTTCCTCTCCTTTATAACATCCAAAATTTCCTCCTCTTTTCATATATATATATATATATATATATATATATATATATATATATATATATATATATATATATATATATATATATATATATATATATATATATATATATATATTATTCTATAGCGCTAATTAAGTTCGCACTTATATATGTATTTAAATGTTCTTATTCCCTAAAGATCACTTATTCAAAACACAGTTCTTAAAATTAACTTTATTTTTGTATTATATTCTTCGATGTTATTTAATATTATATCAGACTTATCCTAGCTTTCGTGGCCTGTATTCGTGATCTTTAGGGAATAAGAACATTTAAATATATATATATATATATATAATATATATATATATATATATATATATATATATATATATATATATATATATATATATATATATATATATATATATATATATATATATATATATATATATATATTATATATTATTCAACTCAATTTTCTTTTGCAAATTTTCTTGGAAACCACATATCCCAATGGTTGCTAAGGGGGACTCCAGAAAAAGCTGAGAATACTGTTTATGTTGCGAGAATTTTTCTCTTCTGGACAGTTACTCCAATTATATAAGGGTTTTATTCGCCCTTGTATGGAGTGCTGTTCTCACATTTGGGGGGGGGGGCTCCGGCTCCTCCTCTCTTCTGGATAGGGTTGAGTCTAAGGCTAAAAGTTTAATAAACTGTCCTCTACTTCCAAACTCTCTTGACCCTCTATCTCTGCGACGTGACGTTGGCGCACTATCTCTTTTCTACAGGTACTACAATGGCAGGTGCTCGAGGGAATTGGCCTCTCGCATTCCACCACCATTGCATCGTCCTCGTTGCACAAGGGGTTCCCTGTTTTTGCACGAATTTTGTGTGGATGCTGGAAACCCCAGACTTGCTTCTTGTGGTGCCTCCTTCTTTCCAGCCACCTCTGTTTTGTGGAACTCCTTACCATCATCTATTTTCCCCCCTGCATTTAATCTTCCTCTCTTCAAGGCTTTCGTCTGTGCCCACCTGAGAGTTGTGCGTTAGGTTCAGGGCTGTTTGGGTTCTCATCCTCTCTCTTTTATAAGCCGCCTCCTTGAAAGGGCTCTGCTCGTGAGTGGTGAGTATCTGTATATATATATATATATATATATATATATATATATATATATATATATATATATATATATATATATATATATATATATATATATATATATATATATATATCAAGGTATAGGTTAGGCCTATTTTTTGGCCGTTAGGTGTGCATTTACCATTCAAGTCAAAGTTAGGATTAAGTTGAACTATAGTTTGTTAGATCCAACAAACAGGTTCGACTTAACTTAACCTTGACTTGAAGGGTAAATGTAGGCCTAACTGCCAGCAAATAGGACTGGAATTCTGGCTATATATATATATATATATATATATATATATATATATATATATATATATATATATATATATATATATATATATATATATATATATATATATATATATATATATATATATATATATATATATATACATTTACTATATTCTACATTTTAATTTTCTTGTGTAAATTATTTTTTTATTAATTAAATTTTTTTTTTTCGAAATAACAAATTAAAAATAAAATTTGTATTTTTAGCTCCAAGATAGCTATAAAATCATCTAAAATTTACATTCAGCTACTTGGTAAAAAGACAGTCAAAGGATCATAGACTTTGGAGCCAAATGATAGGTATAAAGTCTATGGATAATACCTATAGATAATACAGTAGTTAAAGTAAAGTCTATGACCAAAATATAAAAATATATATTATATGTATATACAGTAGGTGGTGGATAGGGAGATTCATAGACATAACTGGAATAAACCCTTTTACATTTGAGTTTAAATTCAAACCATCGACTTCTTTCAAAATTAAATTTTCTATTGAAAGATACTTCCTATTTTGTTTATAAAGAAAAAATTGCGACTGGTTTATTAAGCAATTTTTTATTTTTTTTTTTTTTTTTTAACGTAGTTTTTCCTGTAAAACTTTTTAAGAAAATAAATAAAGATAAATATGAAAATATTTGTGATCATTAAAATAACCCCTTGTTATTTACGAAGCCATTTTATATTTATAATACTGTTTTTACAACAGTAATATGGATTCTTGATTGTCCTAAATTTATAACATTGATCTAAAATGTTTTTATTATGATAATACACCATTGAAGTTTTACGATTTGTTATTAATTAAATGATTGTCATTATTACTCTTTAGTTGATTAATTTCTTTTACTGTACAAAATCACTTTTCCCGGCATAATTAACCGAAAAAAATAGATTTTAGATCAATTCATATTCATAGCATAGAATATTATGTTTATAGTTTCCATATATTAAGAAAAAAAATTGCTAGCGGAACTTAACTTTTACCAAATTCTTTTTTTTTATTTTTTTATTTTTTATTTTTTTTAAATTATGTACTTTGCCTGTGGCTTTACTTACCTTTCTGTGCTTAAATATGGTATGTGTAATGCACTTCAAGATTTGTCTTTATATTTTCAATATTGAAATATAGTTAAAATACAAATATGTGGGATAAACTAAATTTTTACTTAAAAATTTGCTTAGAACTTCTTAAAAATATAGAACACTTGATTATGTAAGTAATGAAAAGCCATCTTCCTAATTTAGAAGTTTGTTTCCTAAAAATATTTGATGTACACTATTTGTATTTAATGGGAACAATACCAAACCACGGTACCAAACTTTGACAATACTTGGAAGTTGGTAGTTGGGCTTCAGTTTTGTAGGTATATATACAAATTGCAATAACTGGAAGTATATCTAAATATTAAATAACTTTCAGAACTTAATTTTTGTAGGCATGGACTGTACAAATCTGCCCCTTTAGCCTTTCAAGAATTCTGTATATTAAATTTCTTTTGAATACCCGTATATTTTCTCAGTTACCACCTTTTTTGAAATTATTCTATGATAATATCTTTACTCCACCTTTGATATTTTTCAATCTTGCAGTTTATAATTTTTGTGAATTTTTCAATATAAGTTGAAACTGTGACTTATTGAAGTAAAAAGTTGTAAAATAAATGATATATAGAGGAGCAGAAAAGTGTTAAGTATAAATGCGAAAATTGAATTGTTTGACAGCAATAATTTATTTTTGTTTAGCTATTTTTTCCATAGATTTACCAAAGGTTATTGATTTATCCAGGGCTGTATACATTCAAATTGTATGATAGATACTCTGTGGATCCAGGGGAGATTCTCTTCTTATTGCAGACTCACACATATGTCTTAGTCATTAAAAACATATCAGACCAACAGAGTAACTAGATACAACTAGGCATGTATAAATTTAAAAAATATATAAGTATCTTTGCAATATATTTTGCTTAACTAAGACTTTTTTTTTTTTTTTAATCAAAAATTTAGCTTTAAGATTTGTGAAAGTTAAATGTGGATCCAGTATTTTACATAGTTTTTGAAAAACTTAAAAAACTTTGAGATTAAGCCCTGATACATCACTTGTGATTTTACAATATGAGAATCTATGTGGCTAAGAAATGTCATAGCCAAACTCGGTCTTAGATTATAGAAAAAAATAGAAAAAGTACTGACCCAGAATAATCATTTTCAAAACCAAAATATTTCATAATATTTCTCTTTTTCAATGCTTAAATTTTTTTCGGCGATATAATGATCATTTTACAGTAGTTTCAGAATGTTGTTAAAATTTTTTTTATCTGAACAAGATTTAGTACTAAAGTTTTTATTTTCTATTTTAGAGTGCATTTGAAGAAAAAGACAAACTTAGGGTCACAGTAGTCATGTAGGTCTTCGCATATTTTGAATCACTTTTAACCCTTATGATGCATTATAATACATATTTAAACAT